>JAPFUP010000440.1:0-16180 GCA_030780425.1 Beauveria varroae | reverse complement strand
GCGTGATCATGGACGCTCGGCTCAAATTTCAACAACATATTCCAGAAGCCGCGTCAAAGGCCATGGAAGCAGCTATGGAATTGAAAAGACTGCGAGGATTGTCAGCAAGGACGGCAAGGCAGTTGTTTGCAGCCACGGTGACTCCAGTAGTCGACTATGCTTCCAATGTCTGGATGCACGCCTACAAAGACAAGCTAATGGGACAAATCAATCGCGTCCAGAGAGCGGGAGCGCAAGCTATCGTGGGCACATTTATGACCGTAGCAACATCCGTGGCGGAGGCGGAAGCACACATTGTGAGCGCGCGGGAGCGGTTCTGGAAGCGGGCGATCAAGATGTGGATAGAGGTACATACTCTGCCCGGAACGAATCCACTCAGCAGAATTACGAAACGGATGAAAAAGTTCTATACGCGCTTTCGATCACCTCTGCACCAGGTGGCGGAAAGGTTGAAAGGCATACCACTCTGGCAGATGGAGACCATCACCCCGGTTCTGGTGGAACCTTGGAGGGCCCGTCTGAAGACAGTGATGGACAAACCGGCCGATGAAGTATGCGCAGGGTGGACACTAGCTGTTGCGGTGAGCAGCTCGGCGAGGAACGGCATGGTGGGAGTTGGTGGAGTCATTCACAGCAGGAGTATGGAACGCAGTCAGTCCGAGCAGAAGGTCTTCTCTTTCACGCTTGGGCCGAGAGCAGAGCAGAATCCGTTTTCAGGAGAGCTGGCGGCTATAGCATATGCATTACGGAAGCTACCCGACAGCAATCGCCAGAATATTGCAGTTTTCTCGCGCAACAAGGGAGTGGTGGCAGCATTGAGCCGGCCCTATCAGCAATCGGGACAAGAATTTATCACATGCATCTACGACTCGGTAGAGAAGCTGGTTGGGAAAGAAAACATCGTTTCTGTAGGATGGGACTCGCCGAGCAGGAACAAGCTGTTGCAGGCGGCCAAAAGACAGGCAAAAGTGGCTACGCAGCAGGGCGCTGTACCTGAGGTTCCATTCCCAGTGATGAAGAGTACGACGTTGAACAATGAGCGAAGAAACCTTAGAAGTGAACTATGCATACCTAAAGGAGTTGGACGGTTCTCCAAGAAAATAGATGTGGCGCTACCTGGGAGCCACACACGCGAGATTTATGAGGAGTGGTCATGGAGGCAGCGCTCAACGCTTGCCCAGCTGAGGACAGACATGGCAAAACTGAACGGTTATCTCCATCGTATCAAAGCAGTACCTTCGGAGCAATGCGCTTGTGGGCAGGCGAAAGAAACGGTCAAACATTTTCTTTTACAGTGCCCGCAATGGGATGAACAGCGAAAAGAGTTACGAGCAAGCACAAGCACGAGATGGGATGATTTAACACACCGACTAGGAGGAAAGTCGGCGTCAGACGGACCGAAATGGAAACCAGACATGGGAGCAATTCGAGCGACAATACAGTTCACACTGGCCACAGGACGATTCGATAATTGACAAGCAAAGAACTACAATAGGCTCTTCACCATACCATGGGCTACATTCACCGCGAGCATGACTAGCGACGCTTCGGTCGCTGCAGATAGGACTCCGAACACTTGGGGAATAGCCCTCAAGCTAGTTAGTCATTACAAATTAACAACGCGGCATGCGAGCTGGTTGGGGGGGTGGAAAGACGAAGTGGAAGCGATCAGAAAACGGAAGGGATTAATGGCGCGGATGTTGCGAGCAGGCAGACATGTACCTAGGCATAGCTAGTGAGCCCTATTGGCTGGAAGCCACCGGGCGTAATAAATCAATGAATGAATGTACCTCCAGTATTAATGCTAACTTTAACTTAGAATCTCTCTGCGAAATAACAGAGGCTATCGTAGCCTATAACCCCATTGCAAGACAACAAATCTTGGACCCCAGCGTCTGGGAGCAGCTGTTTTCGGTGGCGATGGACTGCATAAATGACCTCTTTGCGCAATGCGTCGAAGCACTCATGCATGTCACGATATGCTTCTTCGGTAGCAGCAACAAAATCCTCCGGCTGAACTGCTTGTTTTACCTCCGCGGTAAACTTTAATAAGGCAAGCTTCTTGAGTTCGTCGACCATGTAATAATTTGCAATCTTATGAACAAGAACATGGGTTGACAAGCTAGGCTGGATAACTCTTTCGCCTTCGGCTGTTTCAGAGAGGACATCACCACCCCCTGCAATAACGGATTGACAGTTATAATCTAGGCGGTAAAAGAATTGCAAATTATCGAGGCTAGCACACAATGGACATCCCAGCAGCAGTCACACGTGTGGACATCCACCAGGCGTCGACATCCACACCAATGACTAGCCAATCCCACGGCTAGCCTCCGCCACAAGACGGCGCAGCTCGTGGATGCCATCCCCCTACTCAGGCATCAGCCACCAGAAAGTTGAGCAAGTCTACTGTATAGCTACAAACTCCCAAGCTCACAACATATGGACGTATGTGCAGTCGGCAATTCTTGGATTACTGGTTTTTGGTGGTGGTTACACTGAGGGATGGGTTGGCAAAGCGCTGGCGGAAACGATCGATGTAGACGCAACGGGTATGCAGGCCTATTCCTGCCAGAACATGTATCTTTTCAACAACTCGTTCTAAGTCTCTTCTACATCGCTCGGTATTTCCTTTATGGCAGTGTGTTTATGTTGATGAAACCGAGTATTCGATCTTCTCTAGTCGCGTTTCGGTATTCGGCCATCAACTGGACCATGTAGAAACGTCGCTGGATCACCGTCAAAGTCGGCAAGCTGTAATCTTTTGTTTCCAGTGTATCACAGCGCTGTAACTGCCACTGCAGCTGCTGAACCCTCGAGAGAGACTTGTCTAGCTTCGCGGCCTCAGGGTCTGGCCATCGCAGGGCGTCCACCACTCGCCAGGCATCCTGGAGGCCATTTACTAAAGTGTACTCAGAAATCTCCCTTCGAAGAGGCTCAAAGATATTAGCAAATCGTTCGTCATTGAAATCGGGGACCGGCGGTTTCTGTTTCCTGCCAGGACCTCGGGCTTTGGGTTTTGCCTTGGCAGAAGCCGCTCGCGTCGATGTCTGCCCTCGCTTGCTGGGCGGTGTCGTTGGCAGCGGGGCCAGTGAACGCTTTCTTACAACTCGCCTGTCTGTTGTATCGTCTCGTGCACGAGGCCGCTTACGTTCGACCACACACTCGGCTTCCGCATTGCTGGCGGTTTCGTCTTTTCCATGAGCAAGCGACGATCGCGTAGTCGGCCGCTCGGTGTTCGGCGTGGGGATGATTGGGTCGACTGTTACATCTCGGCGTCGGAGCCATGTTCAGAAACGGGGGTTGCTGGTGAGCCTACGAGGCTCAAAGGGATGGGGAAGTTGGGCGTGGGCTCGAGTTTCCGGATCAGCTCACCCCGGCAACGACTATCACAGGAAAAAACCTCCAACACACAGTCAACAAGCTAGCGAGACGAATTTTTTTTTACTACAGTACGGTAGTTGCATACGTAAATGAGTATAGGTCAGAAAGCCATGCATTCCCGTGCAGAACAACGAATCTCGCCATGCGTACTGGCAGTTCTTTTGGCGGGAGTTCGCACAATGCAGCCTTATACCCCCCCGCCTGCGAGTCACCGGCGCGGGCCAGTGCTGGAAGAAACACCATACCGATTTCACCGAGCTTATTCTTGGTGGCAACTGTTAACAAGACAAATCTCAAGTGACCAAGTGAAGGTCCACGTAACCATCGGCCAGCAGCTGGGTACAGCCCAGTCACTGTAACCCATACCCGACCAGCTCGGTGGGGGACCCGCTCTACCAAAGAGAACGTTTGGTCGCCAACACCATTTCCTCTGTGTGTATAAGTTGCATCTTCTCTTCTGAACTCAGCCCCAGACCATCTTTTTTCATTGAACATGGATATTTATTCTTCTTCAAGCTGCGACAAGGATGATGCTATGGCAAGGCCTTCGTCCAGCGTACTCCAGGTTCGGCGTTACTTCCCTACGAAATTCCTCACTCAGCAAGATGTTAAGGGTAAATTGGCTTTTTTGCAGAGTGTCCACCATCAAAACCTCGACGTGGCGACAGAAGCGTTTTACAACGCGAATGTAGACGAGATGAAGCTGGCTTTGAGTATCTGCCTGTTGATGTCATGAACCTCGGTATTAGGGCATTTCCATTCCTCAAGCAGCTCAACCTCGCTGCTAACTTGCGGAGTGGTGATAGTTTACACCATTGTGCGATATGCTTTCTGTTTCGGCGCTTCTTCAGGTGTGGTACCGAAGACCAAAACGGGTTCCTAGCGCCGTGGCACGCCACTACAGAAATCAGGCCGCAGACAGCAGGCGGCGCCTGAGGCACTACTGTGAAGGAGGCACCGCTGTGAAGGAGGCACCGCTGTGAAGGAGGCACCGCTGTGAATGGTGTCTAGCTAGGCCGTGATACCCCACTAAGAAGTACCTCGCCACTACCAACAATGCCTCCCTAGGCGGTGCCTCAAACCATCCTGCTCTAAAAACCACGGGTTCTTCCATATTGTAACACTCGCCACCCGTATCAATGCACACTAACCATTTCAATCGCTACACACTAACTATTCCAACCACTACACAGTCACCATTTTGCGCCCTACACACCGACCACCTTGTCCTCTACACAACGATGTGCCACATTATCCACCCCAAGAACTCCACACTATCTGTTTCCTGTACATCTAGCATCTAAGGACAGGCTACACCGAGTCTTACTTCAAGCCACTCCGAGAGCATACGAAGAAGTCCACACGTTTTCTATATCTGCACATTGAGTAATCCACACTGATATTTTTACCACTTTTGAACTAAGCCACTGATTACTGATGTAGTAAAAAGTGAATGCCCGCCTCAACTCTACCAGCAGTGCCTCACAAGACGGTGCCTCGCAAGGATCTGCTGATTTATTCTAGCGTCGCGGTGCCTCTACAGGCGGTGCCTCACTAGGCGGTGTTTCGCTAGGCGGTGCTTAAATAGGCACCGCTGATAGTGATGAGACACCACTTCGAGTGAGGCACCGTTACGAATGAGGCATCGCGACTAATGGGGCAAAGCCTTGTAAAAGGCACAGCTTTGAATGAGTTACCGCGACGTGAGCATAAATCAGCAGATCCTTGCGAGGCACCGTCTTGTGAGGCACTAATTCCGAGGCTCCTGGCACTACCCAATGTCATGGTTTGGTAAACATCTTCCGCAGTGCGAGAGGTCCGCCTCTTACTAAGTGCGTTTCTCCTTCGCTGGCCGTTTAGGTCTGCATTTGTGGACGTGAGCGATATGCAGTGTTTCGTTGGCATCCGATCTTCCGCAGCGGCAGTAGAAACTTCCCGTCGTTTCTCCTTTCACCACACATTTGTGGAAATGTCTCTCATAGTTGGACTTTCTTGTCGTTCGGTAATGACTATCTCGACACTGGTAAAAGACGGTATCTGGCCCAATATGAACCCCTTCCAAATGACGGGTGAGGCCACCCCTCTGTAGAAAGGGTTTTTCGCATATTGGGCAAAAATGGCCATCACCGGGTTTGTGGTGCCCAGCTCTTTTCTTTGCAAGATTTTTCGCCTGGGCATCCCTGATGTTGAAGTCATCTCTGCTCGAGCATAGAGAAACTGGATTTTGCGTATCTGAATCGTCTACCATTTGTGCGTCTATATCCTCTGAACCCGCCTCTGCATCGACAGCATCTGCCATCTGCATGCCACCATCGTCATCTAAGATCGGCCTGTCTGCATCCGCTGGTTGAGACGGCGCATCTATTTCCCCAGCAGTGGTATCTTGTTGGCTAGGAGGAAAAAGCTCGTCCATCAGTTCATCAATATCGGCCGAGGTTATGAATGCCATTATAGAAAACCAGAGAGATGTGCCAAAGGTCGAAAACTATTCTCCAGTGAGACCTTGCAAACAAGACAAACCTACTATATACATAGCCCTTGGTGTATGCAGAATGTTGGGCTGGCAGTTGGTACTGAAACAGAAAGCAGCAAGCATCTCGCTCTTTGCGCGCGGGTAGGTGGAAGCTGCTAGCGTCAAACAGACCACAGCTCCCAGACGCAGTTGTTACATCCACATGGGCTTGAAAGTATCAGTGAAATGAATTGTGCAGCAAGAAAGTAACCAGCCATGGTGTCGAGACCATACCCTTTTCTGGTGCTGTACAGATAATATTGAACGAGTATTTCTTTCCGAGGCTCATTACCAATTCTGACCTGAGCTTAGGGTCATCATCAAAAAGTAGCATGCTGTTTTCAGTCGTCGCTGTAGCCATGAGCGGCGCAGTTATGTCCCATCACTGCGTTACAATTGCATATATGATAAAGGCGCCTGCTTTTTATTGAGAAGAAAGCCGCGGTATCCAAAAGACTTTGATGCGTTCAAATCAAGATGTCAAGTCCCGTCTTTCAGCGATATACTGGTTTGCCGAGTGTCGGCGATGGGGAAGTCGAGGAGTGAGTGCTCCTAACCAATGCTGCTGTCATGTAACCTTTCCTAACCATTACGATACGATAGAATCCTAACGGCGAAAGCTTGCTTTGTGATGATGAATGGGAGCAATGGGTTTGCTTTACTGCCCCAGTATCGCTACTATCACGCTTGTCTGCCCCCATCGATGCACTGGTTCGGAGTGCAGTTGAAGGCGCCCACACCTGTGTGAATCTTGAAGTTTCCGATAAAGACACATTTTACCGGTTCTTTCAATTTGTGTACATGGGTAATTATGAAGAGTTTACCTCACCTGAGAATGCGCACCTTGCAGACAACACTAAAAATGATTTGCCTGTTCTCGCAAAGACATCTGCCGAAAGGTCAGACGTCGTGGAAACCCGGCCTGTCTTGTTTGGAGCCTCCAGCACATCCGCCGTTCCCGGAACCTCGGCCCAGTCTCCTTTTGGCGGAAACCCAAGCGGAGGAGCTCTATTTGGAGGCTCAACCCAGTCCGTCCCTAGATTTGGCGGCTCAACCCAACCTGTCTTCGGCGGAGGCGGTCTGTTTGGACGCCCAGCCCAGACTGTCCCTACCGGAGGCGGTCTGTTTGGCGGCGGCTCAACCGAGACTGTCACGATAGGAGGCGGTCTGTCTGGACGCCCTCAACCCGGCTTCAAGCTGCCTTACTCTATCATTTCCTGCCGGGATGCCCTGCGCAAGGCCACACCTCCCTTGAGTCCGACCAAAGGAGAATGTGAGGAGCTGAGTGACAATAATGTTGATTATCGTCTGTCATTCAAGTCACATGCTATTTCCGCATTCCTGCGAAGCCATGACCCTATGTATTCATGGCAGACTGCTGCGGGTAATGAGCGAGACTCTTTCGGAAATGTATTCGTTGGTCACGCAAAAGTTTGGAAATTTGCAGAGAAATATGCCATAGCTGCTCTGATGGACTTTTCTACCACTGAACTCACCCGCGAGCTGGCATGCTGGATGATTAAAGACTCAGCGTTTGTTACAGATTTTGGACAGTTAGTTCGCCACTCCTACCATGACTGCAGCGCGGGAGGCAATACTCTGCAGATTCTTATTGCCCAGTTTGCCGCATGCGTATTTGAGGATGCGAAGGACCTGGACGGCTGGCAAGAGCTGCTGAAGGAAGTTCCGGCCTTTCATTCTGATTTAGGTCATGCACTTGCTGAGGTATACTCTACGTAGCGAACTATTATATTTGGAGAATGAGAGAACTTGACAGCGTTAGTTTTTACTTAGATTGCAGTAATTGAATGGTTACTTTAATAAAATTACTATTTTGATAACTTAATTACTGAAGTATACGCGACTTCATTCGAGTGTGCAAGCTGCGTGACAGCCAGCCACTGGCGCTAATTCAAGTAATAATTCATTTCAGAGGGGGTGCCCCTAGCGAGTGGTAAAGTGACCAGCTACGGTGCCTTGTACGGTGGCCGATGACTAGCAATGAAGCTAGGCACTGAAGAGACTCTGTAGAGCCTCTACCGTGCCGAGTACGCAAACCCACTTCAGAAATCAGACATCCGAGGCAAAGTAGAGAGGAGCATGGAACCTATCAACACTTAAATATCGTCTTACATGTTCGGCAGACGAGCTTGTCTTTTCAAAACTCTCTGATGCATTCGCTCAGAAACAATTACGACTATAAAAAACGGTCCGCGTGTTAGCGGAAACGCGCTTTGCAAAGGCACTGTCATTACAATTGATATGGCCCGAAAATATTCGAGACCAAGAGCGCCCAAAAAGCGTAACACTGACAAATTGCAACAGAAAAAAATAGCAAGAGTCAACACGCTGTGCCAAAAGCTAGTTGGAGATGATACATTCAACGCCTTTGCGGACAACTGTGCAAGCACTGTAACTGACTGGCATTCTTTGCTTTGCAAGACCACCTTGTCAACGGACATTCGCAGAACAGATCCAAGTATTACCGCCGCATTCAAAGCTGTGGACAATATCATAACATGGAAGGAAGGAACATACTTGCTGCGACGCCTCGCTTATATTCAGCTGATGCGAATCTTCACCTCTCTCGAGAGCATAATAAAGGGCGAGAGGAACAAGGCTCAAGTGGAAAGATTACCTTGCTACCGTGCCTCTAGTGTTGCAATGGACATATATGTTTCTTGCCAGGAGGAACATTCTAGTCAGACAAATCTACGAGATAAACTGAAGGAACGTAAGCGGACTGGGCGAAGCTGGGTCCAGCTCGCGGGACCATCACCAGTCCTTGCTTTACTCTACTCCGAAGTAGCAGAGCCAACACTGTTCGTCCGCTCTGCTCTAAAATTTTACAGTATGCTAATAATACGCAGTAGGGATTTCAAAAGGACAGACCGAGCAAGCATTACCTTGATAGCTGCTACAATCCATTCAAACTGTCCCCAGCGAATGATTGAGGCTGCAGATGTCGTCACTAATGCGGTGGAGTCGGCAGTCCGATCCAATGCGCCGCTGTCAACAAACCCTGGTGAACAGTTTGGCCAAATTTCGGCGGACATAAAGGGGCATTTGGCTAGCGAAATGGTTAGTGTGTAGAGGGTCAGTGGCGAATGTGAGGTCCCTAGAATCGGGTAGTAGGTAGATGAGATGATGTAGCAGTGCAAAAGATTTTTGGTTCTTGGATGTTTGACGGTATGCGTGGAACTTTCAGCTACTATGTATTGTATGGAAAGCTCTTTCTCGGCCGGTTTTTAGATGCTGTGCATCAACAATGAATAACAAACAGACTCTATTATGAGCTAGAAACTTGGAAAACACTGCCTTCTTGAAGGCGTCCCAACAGGAAACGGGGGAGTGAGGCAACCTAACCAAACGACGCACGTGTCCCACCCAGCTAGGAAAGCCGGTAGGGTCTCCGAAGAGAAAACATCCTCCTCGCAGCCGGACTGACGAGGCTGAGCTGCCGGAAGCTTTGGTTTTAGGGGAAGCTTGGGCTTAGGCTTGAGGATGAAGCGGTTGCTGGCACATCCCACAAGCTAGTCTATAGCGACACGATGCTCAGCAATTCGCTCTACAATTTTTTCTCATCAAAGAAAGTCGCCCTGAAAATTTGATACCGGTAACATATTTGTTTATATCTATGTGTTGGGCTTGAGAGAGATATCGCACCCATGTGTCACATGCCCTAGCAGCCGTTTAGTCACACGCCGTCTGCTCTACACTCTCGACGCCGTCTGTCTGATTGGTGCGGACCCTGTATTTACAGCTTCTCACTGGTGAGAGCCCTTGTAATTATAGCTTCTCACTGGTGAGAACCACACATTATAGTTCGCAGGCCGTTTCCTGTATCCGATCCCTGTTCAACTTTCATCCATCGATGCCACCAGCTAAGGCCGGATGATGGTGGCACAACCACAAGCGCCAGCTAGCCCTCGAGCGGCAGCAACGCGGACTAGGGCTGGAAACAGCGGACAGACCCTGGTGGGTCCAGAAAACATGCGGCAGCCTAGTGTTAAAACACAAAGCAGCAAACGCATCGTTGCATGCTCTCTTGATGCTTGCGCCAGGGGCCAGCTCAATACAGTTTGCTGATTAGAGAGTTTGAAAGACTAGCGCCTAGGGCAGTATTGCGAGCGCTTGGAAGAGTGTCAAATCAGATCGCATTATTGAACCTGTTTCTGTCTGCTTCATGGTGGTTGTGCTACCAAGACTGTTTACAGCTGGTGGTAGCGTTTCCGATCACCCAGCTTGGAGCGTGCCAACGATCGAGACAGAGGGACCTCAGAAACAGACTTGCGTCAAACATGATATAATAGCTCCAACAGCCAGCGTTTCACAACTGAGATCCTTGAGCAAACTTAACAATGACATTTCCGCAATCGCAGCGTGATAGAACAGGCGAGAACTTTGCCAGAGCGACGTATCGCTTAATGAGAAGATGCGATCAACTAAGCCGTCGTTACGGCGCCGACTTTTACGTACTAGTGCGCCGACAGCATCGGCACTACGACTACTGCTCAACTAAGGATTGTCATTTCCCGACCCGCATCAACATGGTACGCCAGATATTTGAAGTCATTTTGATCGAATGTGATGCTAATTGCTCAAGGAAACGGTCTATCCTCGAGCTATTAGGCGGACGCCCAAAGATTTTTCTTGAAACTCAGCAAGGCGGCCCTGCCAATTAACAGATTTAATGGCAATACTGAGCGACGAGGCTGCGTGATGGAAAACAAAAAGGGCATGGCAAGCTATTATTTCCGCCTGCATTGCACTCTTAAGTGATACAGCTGAAATCACTAGGCGATCAATGAAACTCTGTGGCCGTAGAGGTTGAAAGGACGAATTGGGATACTGCACCAAGGACAAGGGTACCCATCTGCTTTTAGAGAGACGTCTTAAAACCAGAACATGAAGCTAGTCGGGGTGGGAGAGCGGCAGTCAGTGCAAGTAAGTGCTGGTGCCCAGTCAGTGGCTGTCAGTTAGTGCTGGTTAGTGGTTGTCGGTGGAGGCTACTCATGTCAAATCAGCTATAATTACCCCCAATCGGTTAGTGGCAGTGGCTGCTAGTGACAGTAGAAGTCAGTGACACTTTGTGGTAGTTCAAGGCAGTTCGCGCTAGCGAGTTGATCTGGTGATTACACCGGAATGCTTACCAGTATAGAGAAATCCTGGGGATCATCAGTGTGATTTTCTGTTCAGAAGCAACCTTACCAGTAAATCAGTGGCCAGCGCTGCGACGACAGTGAATGGTCAGCGGTTTAACCTTCAGAAGCAGCATTTTTTCCAGCACTCTATCCACTGTAGACTTCTGAACAGAGCTGAGAATGCTGCCGGACTGGTAGAGTCGGCTTCTTTCAGCACTCTGTCCCTATCTAGACTAGTAAATAGTGAGTTAAATGCTGCAGGACTGGTAAAAGTCGGCCTCTTTTCAGCACGCTGTCCCTGTCTTGACTGGTAAACAGTGATGTAAATGCTGTAGGACTAGTAAAGTCAGCCTCTTTTCAGCACCCTGTCTTGACTGGTAAACAGTAATGCAAATGCTGCAGGACTGGTAAAGTCGGTGGCCTCTTTTCAGCACGCGGTCTCTGTCTTGGCTAGAAAACACTAGGGCGCCTAACTAGTTAGCTCTCCACCGCGATTGGTAGAAGAAAAACCAGTGCACTGAGGTTAGTCGATGAAGCGCTATGGACAGTGATCCTACAGGGCGCTTAGTGGCCTAACCAAGACCAATGAATGACCAGGTTCGTTAGCCTCTGTAGACAGCTCTTAGCTTAATTTCACGAACTTGGTCTCCAACGTGCTATTGTTACCCTAGCAATCTACCCACTGCTCTACCTGCCACTCTACCCACCACTCTACCCATTCTACCTGGGTAGGGTAGAGAAGTGGACAATCCTCCTCTACTCTATAATGCCCAAGTATGCACCCGTCGCAGAAATCATCAGTTTACTCCCTGAAACAAGGTCAAGAAAATCACTGCTGGGTGAAGTGAGCCTTCTGACTCTGTGCGTGGTATGTGTTTCCCCCACTTGCCTGGGTACATTGCTTGCTATGTATCACCGCGACAAAGTCTTGGAGTAATGCAGCTTACGTTTTTGAGATGCTGTCGGCGGCTGTCGTTCTCTTGGCAGTTGCAATTTGCGACTGGGGTTTAATAGAGGGCTGAAACGGCAGGCGTAAAGCTTATTTCTCGTATCATGAACGTTTATCAATGCTGACGGCAAATGTCACAAAAAGATCGATAACCAATGATATGTAGATTTACTCCTGCTTTTGTTCCGCCAAACTTGTGAGGGCATGCTGTGGAAATAAAGGACCGTACGCGGCTGGGGATATAGGGTGACGTACACTGCTGACAAGAATCGTTTTTACAGTAATAGTACTTTGCCCCACCGCATCGCGCTAATCAGAAACAAGGCTCGTAGCGTGTTGTGGAGTAATGCATTTCAAAATGGTACTTCGTTGAACTAGTTGATCGTACGTAAGTTTGGGTATCCGTAAGTCTCGTGGCGACATTGACTCAGAAAGTGGGTCAAAGTACTGCTGTTCCGATCTTTCAGGGTTAGCAGTGCCTAGCTTTTGCCTTGGACTGGGTGGGGCTGATCTCTTACGCGAAATATCATTCGCGCGGTCCCGAGAAATCCTTGCTAATGACGTAAACACCTCAGCAGAACCAAATCATATATCTCTGCTTTTGTGGCCGCATCTGCAGCGACAGGTCCTTGCAAGACTGGGCCTTGGTTAGAGCCGCGCCACTGGTGGCCTGATGTGCCCTAGTCATAAGCTTATCGCGGCTCGGGTGCCATACTCCAAGTGAAGTGCGGTCTCTAGGTGGTAAAGTCACCATTGCAAGTCGCGAGTCAACTCGAAACCAGCCCCTCGGCTAAGGCGTCGGGGTAGCCGGTGATAACAGTACGTGAAGGATTATAATGCTAACGCGGCAAACACGTCTCCACTACGGCATATAAGCGGTTAATCTAGCTATAGCTATTACGGACTAGTTAGGCTTTGCCTAGTCAGGGCCTTCCGCTGCGGGAGCTCGCGTGCACGTATATAGGTGTAATCAGGTGGCAATATGGGTAGTACCGTAGTATTGTCATTACGAATTCTTGTACAGGATTTTGGCCCCTACAGTCAATTATGGCAGAAGTGGCTGATTACTGCTTTGAGCCCCGCCTAGGTCAGCCCATCACAATAGCGGCCTGAACCTTTGAAATAGCCATTAAGCAGTACTCGTATTATGAAACGACGCCCTGTTACGGAGCTCGGTACTAACTTATTCTAGCTCACTCACTGGAGGAGATACAATCTTTATATTGGAAAGGATCTATAATTGCCAGACGAGTACGTTCTACCCCACTAGAGTCTAAGCTGCGTTGAGATAACATTCTGACATGGTTAGCCCCGAACAGTACTGTATGCGGTGCGGGTCTAACTAGGGGCCGAGCATATGGACCACGCGCCAGCTACAGATATGCGTGGGGACTGCAGATGCATGACAATATTCCTCGTCTCAATTGTACTGGCCCTATCGCATCACCAACCGATAGTTGAAAGAGCTCAAACACGACGCAATCTGGCCGTTGTAGCCTCTGCGGCTCGGTAGCTCCACAGTGTTCCACATTGCCTATTGAAGCCCCTGAAGCTTATTTCTCGAAACGGGGACCACCAAGCGGCCTGCGGGCGACGCCGTTACGATCTTGACCATTCCAGAACGTGGCGCACCTTGGGGAGGGCGATGTGGAGCCGGTACCCGCCGCCGCAGCCGGCGTCTTTGTGTGGGCGTTGGCGGGTACCGCGATAAACTAGTCTTGCTCATGGCTCCTCGGTGACAATCGCACCGGAAATGCCCGCGATGAGGTGTTGCGACGATATTTGAAGGCTATTCTCAGTGGAACACGCATTGTATTATGTAGCTTCTTGGGTGGATACATGATTTATGCTTCGCGTTGCAGGTGCAAAACAACAAAGAGTAGTCTGGGTGCAACATAGACCGCGTGGGCAAATAAGATGGCTGTCATGACTGTCTGAATTCAACAGAATACGGCACCAGAACCCCTCCCTCATCATGCAATCAGGCAACTAGTGCTTGTATACTGCCCTGACTTCCCTGCAGACCTCTCCGTATTACCGCAATTCGATTACAGATGTCTCATTGAGTCGCGAGGGTATTTGTGTTATAAATAAGTCATTATATCTTGAGGTAGCATCTCGCTCTTCGATCCAACGCTACGCTAGGTGCGCTTACCGGCTACATAAGCTGTGGACTCACTTTTGGTCCATGGACTAGTGGTTTTTCTGCGCCGCTTCAACGGTACATTCAATATGACCTCAACCGACCTCCCGCGTCTCCTGAGGAAAAGTAATTGCCAAGATGCAGTAGAAGCATTAACGAAAGCTATGCATTTCGTATGAGTCGGACCACGTAGACATCGTTTTCTCTTACGCATAAGGCCGTCGCATTAGTGGAGCGAGTGCGAGGTCGAGGCCGAGTTGGTGGAACACAAAGGCATTGATCGACTGACGATGACAAAGAGTCATGCACAAGCGTGACTATAGCTGAGGCCCGTCTTACTTGGACTCTGTGGCCTAATAGCTCCAATAAACGACTCGTATAAACTGCCAACCCATAATGGATTGAGTTATAAAACTGCTAGACCCCTCCGTCTGGAGGAATCTGTTCTTTCTGCCACTCTCCAATCTTCGTTCACAAGAGAATAAATACCTGTGTTTGCTCTTTTACTAGCCATCTTTAAGACCAGAACCACCAGAAAACTCAACAATATGAAGTGCCTTATCATCGCCGCTGCTTGTGCCAGCCTGACGGCCACTGCTATTGCCGCCCCTTCTGCCGTTGGCGTTGCCGCCTGCCGGAGCAGGATCGATGAGATTTTTTCTGATGACAGCGATTATACTACGCGCGATTTCTGCAACGATATTATCGGTGGCCAGTCATTGGACGACTTGGCCTTCAAGAAAATACCTGGGAACACGCCTGGAGATATACGTGAAAAGTGTGGTGCGGACGACACGGTGAGGTCGGTCTGCGGCGGTATTGCTACCACGGCCACGGCTGCGGCTTCTGGATAAAAAGCAGCTCGCCCAAGCAATTCGGAGGAAAGCCGAGAGAATGGAGGAAATTGAGGTATTAAAAATAGCATCTTCTTTGCAAGCCAGAAAGCAGAATGAACCATCATCGTTTCTTCTACCATGACAGTCAGCTCAGTTCTAAGTGACAGCTATGAGCACCGGAGGAGAATCTCCTGGTCCGAGAATCCAAGTCCGATGGGTTCCAACTGCTCAAATGCATGCAGACGGCTTGACCAAAACGCTTCCTAAGCAACGGCATAGAGGCTGCCACCCTTTCCTTGATATATTGACCAACATCCTGCTTGACTTCAGGAAAGGAATCCAGGTCCTTATATGTGAAAACTCAAGTGGTTGCGAATCTCTAGATACGGCCGACTGGTGACCAGAATTCGGACATTTGGCGGGGCATCGGAACTATAAAAGGTCTCCTGCAACTGTCAGAGCAGCGTCCTTTACGACTCATCATCGCACTCGTCTAATGCATCAATGATGCAGTGTTTTCGGCCGGTGTTGCGGTCCGCCGCCGCTGATACAAAGATTGTCCAGAGAGCGTCGAAGGATTCGAATAGCTTTGTCTTTCGCTCATTATACTTTGGCAAGACGTAGCTAAGAAGCGACGGGTGTCGCTAGATGAGTTGTAGAAGAAGGCCTCTAACGACGGACGTGGCCGTCCTCCGCGTATCAAAAGCGGAGTCACAGAAAAAATATGCCATTTTATTTCCGTCCGTGGCAGAGAAGCCAGTAGACAGCACGTCGGTGAGATATATCGCCAGCGTAGACTTACCCGTTCCCGGGTTGCCGTGCAGCCACAGAACTTAGGTTGCGTGAATCTCAGAGTTCTCATTGTGACTCGGCCTAAGCCAAGCAGTCAGATCGTCCGTGCCAAGTATCCACTCGCAGGTGCCAGCGGCGCGGTCACCCTTCTTGCGTTTTAGAGCCTTCTTATCCTTAAGCGGGTCGGTGACGAATAGATCATAAAGACATACTCCAGCTTTTAGGTTATACTTCAGTACAGCTTTAGCGAACTATTAGCAGGGCTTAAGAATTCTTATACTAGTCGGGCGACGGTTGAGCTTACTATGACTGTTAGTAATAATTTCCCTTTCTGTCCGACTCGGTTAGCATACGCCTAGACTAGGTGACAAGAATACGCACACTTGTCGGATAACTCCGCCTCTGTTGAAAAGACAAGCA
>JAPFUP010000439.1:0-76480 GCA_030780425.1 Beauveria varroae | reverse complement strand
CCAGAGCGGACACTAGGACCTGCGAAATACGAAAGAAGCCCTCGCCAGGACTCGTCACATTGGGGAGCGAGAGGATACTCTCTCCAACTGGCCCTAGAATCAAAAGCGCGGTCGGGCTCTGTGTTTTCGTATCAGGCCGATGGACGCAACGAAACGGAGAGCGAGGATGGTATTTACAACAGCTCAAGAAATGACTCGATATGCTCGGCAGAAGTCTCCGCCTCGCAGTCTCCCCGCACCATGCCATCTCGCACCCTATTGTACGTACCACGGGCTCAACATGCACATGGTTCCTAACGAGAACTAGATCACCGCGATGCAAACCCACACTACTGAACAGAATAGTCTCAAAGTATGCTTCAAGTGTTTCTTGACGTCAGCATTGGCTAACAGTTGTAGACCCTTCATTTCTCCAGAGCAAAGTGATGCTGAACATGGGGGGCATGAATCGAGGAACTCGGCTCCAGCCAGTCACAGCAGCCAGTCTATCCATGCCTCCTCTGAATCGAGATCACACTCGCGTGTCCCTTCAAGAACAACGGTCAGCGCTTTGCAATCCGTGGATGGCGCGGCTTTGCACGGCAGGGGGCATTCAGTCGACCGCATGGCAGGCCAAGAAGACTCACAATCCACTTCGCAGGCTGATGATGAAATGTGAGTATTTTGTCCCAACACCACGAAACCAACTAGCAAGTGCCAAACAAGGCAAGCGCGTCGAATTCAGCAAAGGATGCTCCAGTCTCGAGAATTTGAGACTTACAAGTGGCTGAGCATGCCATGCAATCTACCAGACAGGCGCTTTTGACAGTTGCCAAGCCGGCGCTGGCGACCCGCGTTTCAACAGCTTGTTTCAACGAGGCATCATTGTTCTATACTAATGGTGTTTAGCAGATCATTTCAAGCTAATGGCAACTTGGCCAAAATGCACAAACGAACCGTATCTGCGCCAGATATCGCTCAATGCTCCGTGGCTAGAATGCCACGCCACGCCGCGCAGCCCATCATTTCGGAAAGTGCATCGTTACCACCCAGTGTCGAACAGCCTGCCGAGGGCTCACGCCGCAGCTCCGGGGCGACAGAAACTGGCGCTTCGATGAAGCAGGACCAGGAAGCCTACTGCATGTTTGTCAAGGACTGCGATACGGGCTCGCAGCTCCGTAAAGCCATTTCTCATCTCTTTGGACGCAACAAGGCGTGTACGCTGCGCATCCCCAAGCACGTGTGGGTGTACTACTGCCGCAAGCACTACCAGCGCATCCGGTACCGCAACGCAAAAACATATCCTCTCAACCAGATGGAGCTTGTCAAGCTGCAGATCATGCGTCTGCAGGCTTGGAGCGAGGAGAACAGGAAGCGGAGCAGTGGCGCTTACATCCGCATGTGGACGCTGTCTCTGCGCAAGCGTGAGCAGAGCCGCATCGAAAACGGTGGCGGTGGCGTCGTCGAAGACGCCGCCGTTCACGATGCTCGTAGCACCGCAGGTACCGCCGTGCCCGAGTGGCTTATCCAACGCGTCGCTTCGGGCTACACAACCGAGGCGATTCTCGACGTGGCTGACCGCCTACACAAGGAAATCAAAGACGGGCTCTTGGCGCAGGTGCCCGAGATTGAGTTTCTCCCGGACATTGTAGAAGCTGACTCTGGCGCCGGCTCCAAGTCTTCTCGTAACGGGCGTCGGCAGAGCCGCATCTCGAGCGGCGGCAGCGGCATCAGGACGCCCAAGCGAAAGGCGCCCGATTCGCTCGACTTTGCCCGCGGCAACTCTGTCTACTCGGCCAGTCGGGGAAGCGCATACTACCCGCCGCCACCTCACCACCACCATCATCACCAGGCCCCCTACATGGGCGAGGAAAGCTACGATCTTGTCAGCCCCTCGGGCAAGCGCGCTCGCCTCGTCCACGGCGGGCCACCGTACGGGCCACCGCGCTCCGACTCTGCGCAGCTGCCCCCACTAGCGTCTGCGCTGTTGTACGGCGAGATGCAGCCGCCGTCTCAGGCCGCTGCGCGCGCGCCCAATGTCGTCGTGCCGCGGATTCAGCCGCCCGAATACCGCCGCGGTAGCTATAACTACGGAACGGCGTCGCCTCCCGACTCGTACTATCCCGGCCAGCAGCAGCTGCCGGGGGGGGCGGCCCGCTGGGACGTCCACGAGTCTTCGCCACACTCGGCGCGCAGTGAAGGGGCATACGCTCTCAGCGGCGGACCGCCGCACCACGGCCCGCAGTCTCTGCCGCCCATCAGCGCTCAGTTCGAGGTCCGCTTCCCCCGCGCCGCGCAGCACGGCCCGCCCGCCCGTCCTCACCACTGGCGGTCCGCGAGCGACTACATTCCCGGCGACCACCGCGGTGCGCCCATGCCGGGCCGGCCACTAAGCTCGGGCCACGATGCGTCATATCAGCACCATCCCCCGCCGCCGCCTGGCTACGGCCGCGATTATGAGCAGGGCCCGCCGCCGCCACACCACTACGGGCAGGAGCATGAGCAGTACGCGCATGCGTGGCCGCGGGGGTATCACGGCAGCCAGGCGCACCCGCGGTACGTGGGACCGCCGCCGCCGGGGTACGCGGATGAGGGCTGGACGCGCGAGGGGCGGTTGGTGTACGGGGGACGCCCGTAACTCTGCTCTCTTTTCTTGCGAGATGATTATTATGATATTTCTGCGACTTGTTTCATTTTCTAATCATGGGTTCATCGACTTTTTGTCATTTACGGAGCCGAGGTATTTTGAAGCGCCGTTTTATTTTCATGGGACAGCAAAAAAGAATGTGTGGCGGTTTCCATTTGCAAGTTTTGGTTTTATGTTTTGCATTTAGTACTCTACAGGTCGTGAATTCGAATTCACGTAGACCTTTATATAATGTATAAGTAATAGACGACCACTGAGTCATTGCAGACCTTGACACGGTCAGCCTTGTACCTATGATTGTGCATGCTTGCTGATGGTCAAGAATTGGGCCGCATGTCTACGTTTACGCAAGTTATACAAGACAAAGAAAACGCGTGCCAAGTCTCGCTGTGCATGGCGTGTATCGCCTCGACATGCTGGGCTCTGAACGGGACAGCGAAGCTTTCGTGACCCTAATGATGCTACTGTATACCAATTTTCACCGTTGCGTTTCTATAGGTGAATATAGCCTTGCAGACTTGGGTAATTTTGCTTACATGAGTATTTTTTATTTTTTTTCATGCCAATTGCCTTTTCTTGGATGACCTCTGCGAAGCCGCAAAGCGAGGGCAGAAAGGACATGCAACGCCCCTCCATGGTACATGAGCCATGACGATGAAGAATGACCTGCATGCTGGGCTTCCAACACTACCAGCTCAGGAGTTTTTTTTTTTTTTTTTTCGAAAGAGTCCTCTTTACGGTTCAAGTTCTTTAGAGAAGTTGGATGCCCGCATCCCACGCAACTGGTTGCAGTATCGACGCGCTGCATCACGCCATGCCAGCCGGCGGCCCGCCTCTCCAAGACTATACATTCCCCCGCAGGCGTCATACTTTTCCTTGGCATCAACACATGGTTATTAATGAAAAGTTTTGGGTGGTTGGGCTTCCAGTCCCACGTCGAGCGAAGCGAGCGAAAAAAGAAGAAAAAAAAAAAAAGGCGGCGTAGTAGACGGAGGCGAGAAAGGGACGGAGGTTGTAGGAAGAGCATAGGGTGGTGAGGAGGATTATGGTGAATGCGCAGAAGGGTTGGGTTTCACGTTGTTGGAAGGACTGAAGGTGGATGATGTGATAAAGGAGGGATGGAGGGGAAGTAAAACATGAAAAAGAAACATGACGATTTGTTGGTTTAGTTTGGTTCGCAGAAAGTGACGAAGACGGCCGACCAGCCGTGCGGAGGAGGAAACGTAGAAGATCGGCTGGTGGATGATGGGGAGTTCCGATGCTAGTGTCGAGGACTTTCCAGATTAGGACATTTGAGAATTTGGGGGCTGCATGGCTTTCTGAGACATGCTTCTGTGGGATGCCGGGTTCTTCTTTATGTTGTTCCAGAATGGTTGGTGCACGAGCCAGGAGGCGCGGAATTGTCGGGAACTTTTGCAACATTACTAGGAAGAAACATGTTGTGTGTGTGTGTGTGTGTGCGTGTGTGCAATCTGGTGTTATTTCATTTCTGATTTTTGCCGAGCATCACTAAAAATAAAAAAGATTGTCACGCTTCTCGACGATATCTCCCATTTTCCCAGTCCTTTTGACTTATTCATCAACCCATTTCAGAAAAAAAGAACAGTACAAAAAAAATTATCAAAACTTGAAATGCAAGCACTACTTGCCATGCATATGCCACCCAAGAAAAACGCCGGTTCATGTGGGAAAAGAGGAAAACAAAACAAACAAGAAGGGATCTGCCTAGCTCCAAGATAACCCATACAACGCTGTTCACATGTCCCCACGGGGTAATGGGGGATGATGAATATTCATACTCGTATTCAAAATGAGGAAGAAAGGTGGGACGTGGTTGGCGGGATGCGGCGAGAAAGAGGTTCGGTGAGACTGTGCTGAAAAGGTGCGAAATGTCATCAAATGTACAGAGTGGCGGCCGTAACAATATGTAAACGTGACGAGCGTAACAAGGTAACCGAAAAGTGTACAGCAAAGTGCCACAAGGATATAACCAAGAATTGGTGTAGTACAGCAAAGTGGTCGTGACGATATTACAAGGAATTGGTGTACAACGGCCCATAGCCGTCACACGTCAATAGTCACCTCCACATGCGCTCACGGTGTGTTGCCCACCACCAGAATCAAGAGCATGCCGTTAATCAGACACGATGCCGTAAACGATAGCCACACGGCGAGACGGGTGACAAATGCCAGCTCATCCTGACGGTGCAACGTCATGCCGAGCCCGGCGCAGGAGAAGCACAAGCTCATCATGACGCCGACGGTGACGCCGACGTCGACCTCGACGCGGAGTCTCCGTCGGCCTGCCGAGATGAGTACGGCGGCGACGCCCATGAGGATGTAGGCGACGGCAAAGCAGGCAACGGTACCCCAGGACAGAACGCGCTCGCGGTACCGACGGATGTGCTGCTCGTTGATACTGGGAAAAGTCGCGTAGTGGGTGGTGTAGCCGGTGGTGGGGAGCAGGGCGTCGGAGCTCGAGTAGCCGGCTTCGTGGTCGGATTCGGTGTGGGCGGTGGACGAGTAGCCGTCGGAGCCGGCACGGCCGCGGCTGGGGAGAAGAGGTCGACGGGGGTGCTGATCGCGGAGCTTGAACCAGCCGCGGATTTTGTGGTAGGGCATGGTAACGATGGAGTTGACGTAGCCGATGCCGGGAAAGGCGGCATCGTCGTCGGGGTTGACGTAGATGGCGTAGGCGTCATCATCGTTGGCGCCGGCATCGCTTCCGTCGTCGTACTCGTTCCAGTACTTGTGTTGCGGGAAGGCAGAACTGGCGGCCGGGGGCAGGGGCTCAAAGTTGACGCGGGAGACGCGGCGGGCGGTGCTAGCGGGCGAGGGGGGCAGCTCGACGGAAGAGGGTGAGCTGGGCTCGCTGACGGCGGGGGCGGCGCGGCGGAGGGCGGCGAGAATGTCTGAGTGGCGTTGGCGGAGGGGGGCAAAGTCGCGGCGGGTGAAGCTCTTGAGGCTGCCGAGAACCTGATCGTTGAAGCGGGCTTGGAGGGCAGTTGAGCCGGTCCATTTCTGGGTTGGTCAGTAAGGAGGGCCCAATTGAGTAACAAGTGCAAGCGAGGTTGACAGGTCAAGGCATAGGTCAAGGTGAGTGTAAGGAGTGTGTGATGTGTGGTGTGTGGTGCATGTTTTTGTGATGCGTTGTGGGAGTTGTTGTGTGGTGTGTGGTGTGTGATTTATGGTGTGTGGTGTGTGGATTGTTATGTGATGCGTTGTGTGATGTGTGGTGTGGTGTGGTGCATACCTTGTATTTTTTGAGAATTTTCCGAAAGGCCGTAACCTGGGCCTTGCAGAATCGCTCGAGGGCATAAATGTCGTCACCACAGTTGAGAAGCTCGCGCTCGTATTTGGCAAAGCGGCGTTGGCGCTTCATGGCGAGGTTGTGAGACGGGGCTTCTTGGTCGTATTTTGAGATCCATCGGGTTGTGTTGGCTTGTAAGTGTTCTGTTCGTGTTAGTGTGAAACTACAGTAATCGAGTCTAGAAGACAAGGAGAAGCATACCCATTCGACGCAGAAGTTCGTCGGCTTTGCTCGTGACAAAGAGGTCGACACGGTCATGCTGGCGGCAGAGCTCGGCAAAGAGGGCGTTTTCAAACTTTGCGAGAGCGGGATCCTCGTAGCCGGGAATGGCCATGGCGGTAGCCTGATCGCGGGTGGTGTGCATTTTGATTTCGTGCTTGAGGGAGTTGTAGTCGAGGTTGTCTGGGGAAATTGTTAGACGATTTCTTCTTGTAGAGAAAAAAAGTGAAAAATTGAAAAGCCGGCAACCGGCCCAACACAGTCGCGCAAAGGAAAGTGAACGTACGGAGACTCCATTGGGGAGCCGACTCACGCTCGAGCTGCTCGCCGTACTTCATGGCGGGAGCAGAAGAGGTGAAAGGCTGCGGTACGTGGTTGAGAGGGCCAATGCCCGGTGGATGGAATATAAGTTTCAGTCGCAGTCGTCGTCGTCGAGGCGGGTTTGGGCGCAGCAATGGCAGGTTGATAGTTGTAGCTATGGCAGTGCCGTCACAAGTGGGCTGGCTGGTGGGCGTTTGCAGGGATGCGGCCAAGGTTTGGGAGGCAGGATATGGATGAGGCGTTGACGAATTCGATGGAGGTAGAGAAGAAGAGGAATAAGGAGTAGTAGAGGTGGGAAAAAATGACGATCGAGATGACGAGTAGAACTAGGCGGGGGATAAAGTCAAAAAAAGAGTTGGTCGGCAATGTGGCGACGGAGGCGAGCCGTTGTGGTGCACGGAGCCGGTAGTTGGTAGTTTGGCGCGCGCGCTGAATGGTGCAAGTGGCGCCGCGGGGAGCTTTGAAGAGGGCCGTGACAGCGCAACGACCGACACCGGCGAGACGAGCCAGAAGCGGTAGATGGTTGTATTTTGTAGTTTGTAAGGGTCGAGACAATGAATTGACTGAAACAGTGTCTCTGGATGGCAAGTGAGACAGCGACGGTCGAGGCGCCCGACGGTTGTAATGCGAAAAGATGCAAAGAGGCCAGCGAGAGGGAAACAAACGGGCGAGGAAGAGTGTAATCGTCGATTGAAAAGAGGATTGGGGCGGAGTGAGATGAAAATGTCGGAATGGATAAAGTACGAAAAGGAAGGAGAAGGAGAGGAAAATAAGGAACAAGAGAAATGGAACGAAGAAGAAGAAGAGGCAAACGAAAAGGCTGTTGGGCAAGACTTGGAAACGATTTTTTGGAGTTGGCCTTGAGTGGAGGGGGGGACCCTGGAAGGCTTTTACTATTAGCGTAGGAATAGGGTGTGGCCAGGACAAGGGAGACGTACGATGGCTAACGATGGGAGGCGTGTGAGATTAGGTCGATTGGTTGTCGTACTGTAATGGTATTTTCCAAGCAGGCCTTTTCTGTTCTCGTTTAATTGTGAAGTTGACTGTCATTGGATTATCAGGCCAGGTTGGCGTGGTTGGCACGATGCTAAAAGTCGCCAACAGCACGGCATCAAGAGAGACAGACGGGCAGGCAGATAGGAACGTTGTTAGTGCTGGACCGCTGATTGAGGCAGAGAGGGCGCCAACGGGTGGAGCATGGACACAGGCATTATTACCCATGCGCTCGAGAGAAAAAAAAGACTTTGTACTGGTATCTGGCCAGAACTAGCAAGGGTCCGTGTTGTTGTGCAGTTTTTTAGTGCAGTATCATTCATGATTGATATTTGCGTGTTTTGATTCGTTCAACGTTATCAGCTATCATGGCCCAATTCCGACCAAAGATAGCTCGTGAGTACTAACATGTAGGGTAGAAAACCGTGGTTGTCAAACGCACATGTTACGCACAGAACTAATATTGATTTTCAAGGGAACAAAAAGGAGAAAATCATAGGCTCGTCACAGGCTCGTCCTTGGTTACATTGATCTCGTAATGCTGCACAAGCACGCCCTGGTGGGGGATTGTTGGGGGTCTGGGCCTCGACAAGCTCGAGTGGACCGTTGATGGGCGGCCTCGATTGCCTGCTGCTGCATGCTGCCTGCATGCTGCATGCTGTAGCCTGTAGATTACAGACCACCAGTAGGTAACTAACTTGACTAGTCATAGTCTGGTACAGTGCATTCTTTTTGGTCCTCGGCTGCAACCACTGGGCAAATCCGGGCTTCTGGATGACGCTAGCAGGGGGTCTTTTTTTCCCTTGCTGTGGATCTCTCTTGTTCGCTTCCCCTTTGCCCCTGTAAGCCTTGAGCCTTGATGGACCACTCGCAGCCAACCCAACGTGGCTGGGCCGTTGCCGCCATTGGCCATTTTACAATGCCTTAAAAAGAAGAAAAAAGTGTATATGAAAAGGTTTATACATTTGGTGCGAATCACGAGCTAGAATTAACGGCCGCGTTTCAAGTATAGCCGAGTAATCAAGTTGTGTAGGCCAATGCCAATACTATGCATCTACCCTCATGCAGGCGGTCAATGTACATTTACTTTTCGATTTCATACATTGACATTTCATCGGCACACCAACATGCACAATGCTTTGCCACCTCGCTGCAATCCATCAATTCGTTGCATTTCCTCCGACATGACCATCTTGATCAGCCATCGATGCCTCAATCTCCGCAACGGCCATCTTCCGCCCTCGCCTCACCTGTGCCCTCGATCGAAAAAGAAAACAAGTGAGATTGAAGTGAACGAAACCACCATCGCCCCCGAATCAACCCACTACTCGCTAAAAAATCTCGAGCATCCCCGCTAGCAACGCCTTTGGCAACCTTGCCATTGACCGACTTCCGACCAATTCTGCCACCCCGACGATCCGACATCCGACGGTATACAAGTCAAGAAAAGATTAGAATGAAAAGAGTCAAAATGTACTCGCTTGTCTTGCCCACCACTTGGCACTACTTGATTGAATGGAGAACCAGAGGGGCCGTCCTCGAATCCACCACAGCTCCCCTCTTCCCCAAACAGCCTCGTCCTGCAGACCCAGTTTGCCCACCATCCGGCCTGCCTGCAGCTTCGCCTTTATCCATATCCATTCATTTTAATCCATTCATCTTATCCATCCATCCATCCATCCATCCACAGCCCATCAATCATCTTCACTACGGATACTATATGATCGACACAATGCCCATTCATACCCACCACCTCCTGCCAGCTGACCCCCGTCTAGCTGTCCACTGATTCACACTGACACCTTGATAGTATTCCATTCAATCATTACTGCCGACTTTGCTGAGTTCTCACAAGTTCTGCCTCCTTTTGGCCATGTTCATGCAATGCGACGTGAATGCACGCAAGCCTTGCACCATTGCCTTTGCGCTCGCCCAAGCATCTCGACAACCCCATGCCATGCAAGTGCGACCCTCCATGCGGGCCCATGCACCTGGCATCAGTCCTCTGCCCCTCTCTTTTTCTCTTGGACTTTTTCCCTATCCTTTCTATTCTACATTGCTTTCTTTTTTTTTTTTTTTTTTTTTTTTCCTCTTTTTCTTCCGTCTTCATTTTCTTCACTATTTGCCGCCCCGTCTCCATCGTTCGGTGACTGAAACAAGTAACCTTGTCCGCGACAAGCTCTTCGCCAAATCACCACTCCTCACACGCCTCCCTCGGTTGTCCATTCACAGACAGGAAACGAGGGAAAAAACAAACTCCTTGTCTAGATCCCGGCTTCAATCCCGTTGCCCACTCTGACATTTCATCGCCCGGTCACGCGACCACCTCCCAGTCTCACGCACGCCCGCCATGCCATACATGCTTCTTGCATGACCACCAACCTGCCGCATGCAACCTCAACGGCCTCGACCTCGCAATACGCCATCGAATCAAAAGAAAAAAAAAATGGAAAATTCAAATTCACCTCTTAGACATATTCCACCGCCCAAGCTCCGCCTTTCAATTCCTCGTGCCCATCAGGGCCATCACACCTAGCTTCAACCTGGCCTAGCGTCCTCGGTCCCAACTTGAACAACATCCGCAGAGCGCCGAATTAGAGTCGGGCCCGACCCGTCCATTCCATACTTTAACTCATTGCGATTCTCATCAAAGTCCTCAACCTAGCCCGCGGAATTGGCAAAAAGCCAGTCGCTTCTTCCAAAAGGGCCCCATGCGCACATGTCAAGAACAGCAGTTTCGACTGCAATTCCAAAAAAAAATTACAAGAAACGACTTGCTGCGTGACGCAATGCCGTTCCCCGCGTCAACGAGCCCTCTTTCTCTCCGCATCTTTTCTTGCGAGCCCGTCATGCAGGGTTCAAATCACGGCACCGTTTCCCCGGTTCGCGCCGCAGCAAGCCACCGCCGTAAACATGATGTCTGAAAATGCTTCAAACAAACCCCTTTTTTTTCTCTGCACCTCGCCATTTGTCCCACGAGCCTTGTGCACAACTCGCAGCTTTCCCTCCGGGACCCTTTTTCCGGCAGGAGAGCACACGACCCTGTGCCATCGCCCCCACTCTCCCAAGCTCTCGTTGCTCCTCGTCGTGCCACTTGTCCATGCGGCAGCTCATCAGTGGCTTCTTTTTCTTTTTGATCGAGTCTTGTATCATCTCTGCTGCAAGTCGGCGTCTCGTTTCGGCGCCCTCCACCGCTCCGTCCACCCACTGCCCCATATCTGCAATCTACAAGTGGCGCCTACTACGGAGTAATAGCCCGACAGCCAAACCAACTATTCCGAACCAGTACTTCATACTTAAAAATATATGACTTGCGGAAAAGTGCAGTGGGGGGGTTTACTCCATTATTATCATTCGTGTGGTCGTTTACGCCACGTTAGCAGGGAATCGCTTGCGTGCTCGCGACAACGATGAGAAAAGTCGTTGCCACGTGCGTGTTGTGACCAACCACTTAACAATAACTACTAGCTCATTTTGGTGCATTGAATGGCTTGTCTGCGGCGGCAAGCGTCGGGTTTTGGCTTCATCTCGATGCACTGTTACTCACTGCCCGAGTTTTGACACGGGAGAGAGAGATGAGTTGATGTACTCGAGTAGAAGTGGCGAGGACAGGGGGGGGAAAGACACACGGATAACTTTCGAAATGCAAATAAAATTCGGCAAGAAGACTTCAAGTCCAAGGGACCCTTGCTCGACAAACAGGGTCCCTTTTAGGAGGGGTCACGCGAGCACCTGCCGTTGTACTTGTCCTCTTTCATCTCGATTACGACGAGAAGCCCGCCCACTTCCTGCAATGCAGTGTCATTGTGTAGGCACGGAAGTTTGAGCCGGTGCAAAAAAAAAAACAAGAAAACAAAGAAATGGCTAATCTTGTCCCAGTCTCGGCGTAGTTTTTCTCTGTGCCCGACACCCTGCGTCGTAAATGACAACGTTGTTCGATATGTCACGATTACTACATCTTCCCCCCCCCCAGTGGTTGCAGTATTAATTATCAATCCCCCGCAAGTGCACAACACAAACGGCCTTGCAAATGTCGGCATGTATATTGCATCAAACAATGGGCTGACTAGTACCTACACTAGGGATTCATGTACAAAGGGCCATTTATTAGCTGCAAATTGTATTGCCTACACTAACTATTCATACTTTTGCAGGCAAAAAAACTTTGTCGTCTTTTCGCTGTGAATGAACGAACTTCTTCCTTGTCTCGTGCTTTCTGATATTATGCACCGATGAGCTCATTGTATCCGTCACCATGCAATGGCGAGACAAAGTCTACATACCTAGAAAAAAACATGAGGATGACGAGAACAAGGGCTTCAAAAGAGTTCTCTTGTGACGGGGGACTGCCCTTGTCAGCCGCACACCACTGCACCACCACAGGACAAGTCGTTTGTGTTTTCTCCCTGGTTCCACGATACGACCGCCGGTCCCCGCTCCGCCCCCAACCGCCGCCGACGCCGCCGCCACCACCACCAACACCACCTTGACGCTAGGCACCCGTTTTCCATTTCGTGCATTTTTTGCTATTTCTTTTTTTTTTCCGGCGGCTTTCCAAGTGGCTCCTCACGATAACGGCCAAAAACTGTTACTCGTTCGTCCAACAACCAGCCAATCAGTCTTGGCAGGCAACGGCCGGTAGATAAAACAAGGGTCCAACTTTGACGTTACGTTTCCGTCAAGACAAGTGCTAGTTACAACGCTGAACCCGAGTCTCCATCGTAGTCCGGTCACCTAAGGGGGGGGGCGGGGGGTTTTCTTTTTTTTCTTGAATTTGCTAACGTTTTTATGTTGATTGTTTGTCGGAAGCGAGTCCGGCAGGGCTTGCTTGGCCTGCTCAGCTCGGTGTTGGCGATGAACTGCGTCGACGGGACAGAAATTGGGACAACCCAAGAAATGAAAAGAGGTAAATTAAGCAAGATGTCCAATGTTCGAATATCATATTGCGCGCGCTTGCATAGTCGCCGCTCTCAGACTCGACACTCTTCTTGGCACACAAGGCAAAGGCAACTAACGATCCGTCCCCCGGTCGTAGCCTTTACTCTCCTTGATTCAAGCTTGGCTTTCTGTCAAATATATCGAGCAAAGAGGAGATTTCTTTTATTAAACGAATCAAGGGCTCTTGGCCCGTTTACCTCACTTCTAGTTCCGTGTGCATCATAACTATCCAGCGGCGCGAGCCGCACGCTGTTTTCCAGCCAACTTCGGGGCATCGAATCTACCCAGTAGAATAAAGAGAATCGTAAACACAAAAATCCAATGCATCATCGCTAGAATGCAACATGTCGATGCTAAATATATACGCGAGCGAAGAAAGCAGAGCCGACGCGCCAGACCAATGCCACGTCGTGACGATACGGCATCATTATATGGGACTGTTGCCAGCCCGATAATGACCAATGCACTTTTCTTCCGCAAACATGACCTCCGACTCTAATCCCGGTGCTCCAGCACCTGCGCCACCTCGAGCACGCCGTAGATGCGCCCATTCTCCGTCACCGCAATCACAGCCGACGTCGCCGCGTCTTCTGCCTCGCCGTCCGCGCTGCTGCTGCTGGCCGCAGCGGCATCTCCGCCTTCGTCCTCACCACCAATTGTTCCGCGCAGAATATCGCGGGCCTGCCGCACCGTCGTCTCAGCCGACATGGCCAGCAAGTCGTGGCACGAGACGAGCAGGCCGCCGCCGCCGCTGCGCAGCTTGCCCAGCGGCTGGAAGAGGTCATCGTCGCGCAGGCCGCGCAGCCGGCGCGGGGCCGCAATGTCTTCACCCACACGCACCCAGCCGTGCTTGGAGGCGTAACCCGCCCGCAGCAGGCTCGCCGCCGGGCTGTCGCCGCGTAGATGGCTGGCGTCGTGGATGTGGTCCCAGCCAACGGCGATTTGCCGCAGCGTGACGGCCTGCGGGGGCACCAGCACCTTTTTGGCCGACGACGACGACGACGACGACGACAACGACGATGACGACGACGATGACAATGCGACGGCGGCGACGCCAATAGCGCCACCGGGATGGTTCTTGGCAAAAGCGGCCGCGACGTCGGGATGCAGCTCGTGCGCGGCCGTCATGGCCAGCGCGTCGCCGAGAGCGAGGGCTGCAGTCGTCGACGTCGTCGGCGCGGACACGCCAAATGAGACGCGCTCCGGCTCATGGACGGGTGCCGGCACGAGAATAGTGCCGGGCCGGCGCTTGATAAACTCGCAGGCATCGGGTCGCGTATGCGACGTCATGAGAATCGTCGGCAGCGACTCGTCTAGGTGCGGGAGCACGGCCAGCAGCTCCTGCGTCGAGCCCGAGTACGTGATGAATAGGAGCGTGTCGTCGGGACCCACGATCCCCAGGTCGCCGTGGAGGGCCTCGGTCGGGTGCAAGAAGACGGCGCGCACCGCCAGGCTCTGAAACGTCGCCACCAGCTTCTTGCCAATCAGCCCCGACTTGCCGACGCCAACAATCACCAGCTTGCTGTTAGTCGTGCCCTGCCGCGTGATGGCTTCCACCGCCTTGTGAAAGCCATTTTGCGCAAACACATCCGTCTCGTATAGCTGAGTGAGGTTGGCTAGCGCGAGCGCCTCCGTGTTGAGCACATGCAGGCCGTCGCGCAAGCGCACCTCTTTTTTGCCTTCGTCTTCTGCATATTTCCCCGTGTCCTGGGGGTTTTGCGATGCTGTATATGGTGTGTGTGGTCTATATGGTATGTGCTGGCCCGCCAGTTGAAACGACTCGGGCGGCTCCGTGAACGGTGCCGTCGTATCGGCAGGTACCACGGACGGCGTCGGCGGCGACGGAGGCCGGGTAATCGGGCGCTTCGAGCCGTTGAGAACAATGACAGCGCTGGTCTGTATCGGGCGATGCTCGCCCTTTCTTTGCTCCCCCATTTTGTCTTGAGTTGTTTTGCTCAGGTGATCAGTTGTCACTGCGCACCACTGTGGTGTTTCCAATTTTCGCCTGCGCCCCGCGGCGGAGCTCCGAGGACAGATCCGGGGCGGCCACAGAAATTGCTCAATTGACGTGATGCAACTGGCGAATGTGCAATGCAATAATTGCAAACGTAAATGTTTCTTGTAGGAAAATAAAGATGAGCTGCATGTCGTAATAGATTGATTATAGGGCTAGTGCGGGACGGTCGGACGCATTGCGATACCCCGCCACCTTGATCCTGATGTCGATTTCGGCTTGGGCTAATCGTACGAGTGACACGCACGTACTTGTCCATTTCCCGCCGTTCCAGCGAGGCTAGGATGCATGGAATCATTTTCGGTGCGGACCAAGGGTACGGGTAATGCGCGCAGCTCTAGCAAGGCCGGCGAGGGTCAGTGATGGCGCTCCGCGGCCAAGATCAAACGGCATTCTCGATGCTCGGCATGCGGATCATAAGACGAAATCTGCAAGTACTATTCGTCAACGGGCAACGACCACAGCGCTATGCCCAGCCGAGTCGTAGCGGTGGACACTAGATAGGTGGCCTTTCTGCGGATCCATGCGGTGACGTGCTTCACTGGTGCAGCGGTGCGTGACGGAGTCGATGCTGGTCATTGGCTGTGGACGGAGAGATCGCGATATGGAAGATGCACATGCATAGATAAGCCCGTCAATGATTTGTAACCGGACCTAGTTCATCCGAGCGATCCTGTCCATCCTTAAAGGCTCGTCGGCGGTTAGGTGATCATGATAGCGGGACGGGCCAGTTCGCCTGCTCTGCGCTGTTGCAGTGGCTATCCAGTGAAGCGCTTACTTTTCGGCAAGATATTGTTTCTGCTGATTACACCCTGCGTAATCGCTCAATCGCTGCTAGTGTCGACGGTTGGGCGGCGTGGAGGCTGCCAAGCTGCGTCCACTCAATGCTGGTGAACAGTGCGTGTACGGAGTAGCCTCCCATCGCTACCGACACCTTTTGGGCTGATGTAGATGCTTGTCTGGCTGTTGTAATCTTGGTCTCTCATCGCTATCGACAAATTTCGTGCTGATGTAGATGCTTGACTTGTTGTTGTATTCTGTTTGTTTTCTCGTGCTGAGACTGCTCATTCTTTGGCGCCCCCACCAAAGCGCCAGCTGGCGCGCCAGGCCGCATCTAGGCTGACACTTCAAACACGAAACTGGCCGCCCATGGGCGTGACAAAGTCAGGCTGTGCACTCACAAGACTATCACGTATGATTTGGAGGAGCTTGCAGCTGGTCTGACGCTCGCTTTGTAATCCCTTTCTCGTTTAATCGCGCCGTCACCCTCATCCTTTTTCTTCGCCCTTTTATACCCGTACACTCATGAAGGGCGGCAGCTCCGGCACGTTTTGAACCCAGCCTCCATGGCACCGCCGGCCAGCGCCAGCAAGCCCTTGCCTGAAAAGGAAGGCCTCAAAAGACTTGAAAATTCGTTTCTGAAGCATCGCAGGCCGCGTTTCTCACGATGCGGCTACTGCATGATCTTTCTCGCCCTGGCTGTTGCGTGCGTCATCGCTACTCTCCGCCTGTTTGGCACATCCACCGACTTGCGCCCGTGGTCGCGTCTGGGAGACTGGGGAGTCTATGAGTTTGAGGATACTGATGAGCCTCTCTCTAGCCTCCCTGATCCGCATGAGACGGACCGTTACTTACTGGGCGTGGGCAAAGCCGACATTACCGGTCCTGTCGTTGAGCTCAACATGATGGGCTATGCGGACACCAATCAGATCGGCAGCGGCTTGCGCCAGCGTCTATACTCGCGTGCTTTTATTGTTGGCGATCTTGATAATCCCAAGGATCGTTTTATCTACCTCGTCCTCGATACCCAGTCTGGCGATACTGCTGTGCGCTTTGGCATTCTCTATGGCCTGCAAAAGCTTGGCCCAGCATATTCCATGTATAATCACGACAACCTGGCAGTGACCGCCACGCATTCACATTCTGGTCCCGGAGCCTGGGTGAATTATTTGCTGCCGCAAATCACCAGCAAGGGTTTCGATAAGCAGAGCTACCAGGCCATTGTGGACGGCTGCCTGCTTTCCATCCAGCGGGCCCATGAGAGCCTCGCCGCAGGTACTCTCACCGTCGGCAAAACCAAGATTTTTGGTGCCAACATCAATCGCAGTCTATTTTCCTACTACGCAAATCCTGAAGAGGAGCGAGCGCGCTACAACATTAGCACTGAAGACGACGGCTCCGTGGAAAAGGATATCACGGTTCTCAAGTTCCAGAGAGAGGCTGATGGTAAAAATATCGGCGTGCTTACATGGTTTCCCACGCACGGCACTTCGATGCAGGCCAATAATACTCTGATTACGGGCGATAACAAAGGACTCGCAGCGGATCTATTCGAGCGTCAAGTCCGTGGCGGAAGCGGCGAGACGGACGACTTTGTCGCTGGCTTCTCGCAAGCCAACATGGGAGACGCAAGCCCGAATGTTCTTGGTGCATACTGCGAAGACACGGGTGAGCCTTGCGATTTCAAGACTAGTAGCTGCAGAGACGGACGTCCTGGATTCTGCCGCAGCCGCGGACCTCTTTTCCTCAAGAATGATTACGGAGCATCGTCTTGTTACGAGATTGCTCGGCTGCAGGTTGAAGGCGCCATGAGCGTGTACAAAGAGCTCAACGAGAAGACGAACAAGGTCAGAGGCGTAGGCGTCAAGGCGGTGCACGAGTTTCACGACATGGCTGGATACGAATTTGTACTTGCCAACGGCACCGCGGCTCGGACGTGCCCGGCCGCTTTGGGATACTCATTCGGAGGCGGAACGAGCGACGAACCGGGGCACTTTGACCTCATTCAACACGGCAGCAACATGACCAATTCCTCTCCCATCTGGCGCGTCGTGCGCTGGCTGCTCAAGCCGCCTAGCCAGGAGCAGATGGACTGCCAGCATCCCAAGCCCATCATTCTGGATGTGGGAGAGGTGGGACGGCCGTATGAATGGACGCCCAACATTGTCGACGTGCAGACGTTTCGCGTTGGCCAGCTCTTGATTGTGGTCAGCCCGGGAGAGGCTACGACGATGGCGGGAAGACGCTGGAAGGAGGCCGTTGCAGCGCAGAGCAAGGAGCAGATGAAGGACGACTTGGCCGGCCAGGAGCCGATTGTGGTGATTGGCGCTCCCAGCAACAGCTACACGCACTACATTACTACGGAGCAAGAGTACAAGTGAGTGATGAGCGACGGCGGCGCATTCATTTTACAAAGCTAATAAATCAGTATCCAACGTTATGAAGGCGCCTCGACACTGTACGGCGCGCACACATTGGCGGCGTACATTAATCGTACGTTGGAGACGCTGCACTACCTCAAGGCCACGCACGCGACGCCGCGTGCCGGCCGCAAAGTGCGCCGACTACCGCCGGACAATAGCCTCAAGGCCGTGAGCTTCATCACCGGCGTCGTGTACGACCGGACGTGGTCGGGCCCGTACGGCAGCATCAGCAAAGACGTGGGCAAGACGCGGTTCCGGCGGGGCGAGACGGTGACGGCGCGCTTCGTCGGCGCCAACCCGCGCAACAATCTGCGTCTGGAGCAGACGTATGCGGCCGTCGAGCGTAGGACTGCGGAGGCTGGGGCCGGGGCCGGGGCCGAGTGGACGACGGTACGCGACGACTCGGACTGGGCGCTCGCGTTTCGCTGGAAGCGGCTGTCGGCCCTACGTGGCACGAGCGAGGTGACGCTGGAGTGGGAGGTGGAGGAGTGGGCAGAGGGCGGCGAGTACAGGTTGAGGTACTTTGGAGATGCCAAGGCGTTTGGGGGCACGATTACGGCTTTTGAGGGTGTAAGCTCGACATTTCACGTTGAATAGGGTCACACAAAACAGTCTAGGCTGGTTTCTTCAAGCAACATGTATACTGGCGCACGGGTGCTAGAATTATTTCCATCTTCAATATCGTTGATATATATGAGTTGTTTTTTGGAAGCACACGAAATAGCGAGACAGCTGAAAAACTGCGGATATAACCGTAATGGGCTTTTGGATAGCGCAGTGAGACATTGGACGGACTAGCCAGTTGCCGGGGGGCGGCGGCGTGGAATTCCTGTCAGCGTCTTTTACTAAGTAGGTACGAGTGTAAACTCTGTGTTTATTAGCGCGGCAAACTAACGAAGAGACAAGTCTTTAGGCGGCTGTCAAACAGTGAAAGACGCGCTCTGAATGATTGGTACGTGGCTGTTTTTGCATTAGTCTGCCTCCTGAGGACCAGGCGAGACCGCGAGGTCATTACTCGGGAGCGCATAAATAAAGGAATGGTACGGATTGCAAGTTTCACAAATCATTCGGGTCGGAGCATGTCCGTAGTTTTGGTTGTATAGTAGGAGCTAGTTATTTAGAGGGCCAGCCGGAAAACTGGTAAATAGACTGCAACACTTCCCCCCCCCCCTTCACGAGAAGAGGGACGCCGGAAAGATGAATGGCAGATCCGTCCGATTCGGCACCGGCAACTTTTGCGAACGACTAGTTAATTTATTCAGATTGCGCGCCAGACATGCATACATGAAGCAGATGAAGAATGTATGCGCTGGTAGGGTATCAGTGCAGGTTGACCATGCCCTTTTGCGGGCGGGTAATAATACAAAGTAAACACGTCGCACAATGAAACTTGGGGCGCGCCGTCGTCGTCATCATGGCGCGCCCTTTCCACCCACTTGTGATCGGCGGCTTCTGCAGCGCCAACCTCCGGAAATGGTTTACTTTCTAGTTATCCCAAGTATTTTCATATGTTTTATGGTTTGCACTATTATACGCCGTGGCTTTTTTTGTGAGGGGGTCGAGTCGGCGTCGACTGGGGCATGGCGTGGCGTGGTGTGTTGAGCGCCGGCTTATCCGTTTAAACGTCAGGGACATGGTTTCTATTTTCTTGTGTCTAGACGACTCTTCACTCAAGTTCTTTCCAATAGGCATGTGCAATGTTGGCAAAAAAAAACTCCCAACCCCCCTGCGTAGCTGTGCTCTGCATGTAAACCCACTATTCTGATTCAACAATCTTCGTCTTGTCCAAGGACCTTGGCCTTGATCTAACCTTGTTGATGGTCAAGGGACTCAAGGCCCCCCCCCCTCTTCCCCCCATATCCTTGCTCCAGAAACTAGTTACCCGTCCTTTATTCCCCTTTATCCCGTTGTTTTCCCTCGGGACATGCCAAATGAATACCAGTAAATAAAATGAACAAAATGCCCCTGACAGAAAGGAATCGGCAAGCGTGCCGCTCATCCTTTTCCCCTCATTTCATCCATCATTCAAACTTTGACCTGGCCACATTCCAACGCCATCGACCAACCACATCCGGCCGCTTCGCCACGAACCCTTGCCCCCTCTCTTTTTCCTGCTATTCTGGGGTCAAGCTCGTGCAAGCCCGTGCTATCATGATCCGCCTGCCCGCACACCCCCCAGTGGCCCCCTCTACCTGCCCCTCTGTGGCTTGGCCGGTTAGAACGAGATAGCTGATCTCTCTGGCTGCTTTGCCTACTTGTCGATGCTCATAAACAACGGATCATTTTTCGCCATAGGTACACGTACTCGTGCACGAATTCTCCATAGTTTTTTTCCTTTCTAGAGTAATCCGTATTGAATGGCACATCTCCTTCTCCAACATTCATAAACGCCCGTGTATCCATTATCCCGCGCGCGCCCACGACTCGCTTTGTTTCTCGCACTCTTGGCTCCTTCCTCGTCAAATACAATTTCATCAATTTTTGGTACCTCACTATTCTTGTATTGACCATTTTCTTTCTCTTTCACCCAGGTAACAAAAAACAAACTTGGGTGGTTGCCGGGAAAACACTCTTTCTTGGTCGTCCCGGCTCCTCAACGTGCCAACGTGCGCCAAGCCAGACCTGAGTTTCATCGATTTGTAAAAAAAGGCAAAATTGCCAACAGCAGTCCCATCCCCCACGTGCATTTCTCTCCTGAGATCCTGAGACGAAAAAACATCATTCGATTCCCTGGTTACCCTACATTTTTCATTCTTGCCCTCTTTTTCTTTGGTTTCTTGGATACGCTGCTCCTTTTGTCGCTTCATGCTATAACCACGTCAACACCATTTACACCATCACCAGCCCGCGGGTCTGAGAGACATGGGAGCCCACGAGCCCACCCGCTTCTTGGCGCCTGCGTTTCCGCCGCGCAGTCTCCGGACCATCATCCTCTCCTTCATCGGCACATGCTTCTTCTTTTCCTTTTACCGCCTCTCGCGGCTGCCAGACGCCAGTTACTACCCGCACTACATCTACGACCACATTGCAAACTACTTTGAGCACGGCGTCTACAACAACACGCTCTACCAAAATGGCACCGAGGCCGCCGTCCATCCGCACTGGAACTTCAGTCAGCCCTGCCAGGGCTTCCCGAGCTTAGACGGCATTATGCCCGTCATGAAGACGGGCGCCACCGAGTCGTTTGACAAGATGCCCACCCAGCTGCTCACGAGCTTGCAATGTCTCCCCGACTTTTTGCTCTTTTCCGACTTGGTATGCTGTCACTCCACAGCTGTTGCTGTCCATCAAGGCTAACGAATCAGGAACAACAAATTGGCAGATATCACATTTACAACGTCCTCGACCGCGTCCAAGACATCCTCAGCAGCGACCGCTCCGAGTTTCTCCTCTACCAGGCCCAGCAAGACTGTCCCATTTCGCAAAGAGAATGCACCACCGGCATGCCTGGAGGCTGGGACCTCGACAAGTACAAGTTTCTCAACATGATGCTGCGCACCTGGGAGATGCGCCCCGGCATGAAGTGGTATGTCTTTGTCGAGGCCGATACCTACGTTGTCTGGTCGAACCTCGTCGATTGGCTCAACACGCGAATGAATGCGACCGAGGACGTCTATGTTGGCGGCATTGCATTCTTGAACAATCTTCCCTTTGCTCATGGAGGAACTGGCTACGCCATCTCTGGGGTCCTGCTCGAGAGGCTGGTAGCCCACATCAAGGAAATTCCAGCAAAGCAAATCAACGAAATGGCCATGCGCACCTGCTGCGGCGATGCGCTGCTGGCCGACGTCATTGACAAGCTTGCCGTTTCGGTGCTCCGCGCCTCTCCCATGTTCAACGGCGAAAAGCCCAACACGCTCCCGTTTAGCCCGCGGGACTGGTGCCAGCCGCTCTTTACGCTGCACCACATGAACTCGGAGGAGATTAGCGCCGTCTGGCAGTACGAGCAAACGCGGACCAAGACGGATCCGCTGCAGCTGCGCGACATTTACCAGGCCTTTGTCGCACCCAACATGGTGCCGCGGCGGCCCAAGTGGAACAACCTGGCCGAACAGCGGTGCCTCGCCAAACCCGAGGACGGGCGCAACGTCATTGAGAAGCACGCGCACAAGTCTGTCGAGGCGTGCTCGCGCGTCTGCCTCGCTGAGGGCCTCGACGTCGACGCCGAGGCCTACGAGAAGCTCAAGACGGACGACGAGCGCGACTGGTACCTGCGGCAGCGCTACCGCCGACAGACGGCCAGCAGACCCATCAGCAAGGAGCGTCGCTGCTTCAGCTGGCGCTACCGCGAAGGGAAATGCTGCACGAGCGACAGCTTCAAGCTGGGGTATCCCGTCGGCGGCGCCAAGAAGGAGCCCGACGCGACGAGCGGCTGGTTCGTCGAGGGCATTGACCGCTGGATCAAGGACCACGGCCAGTGTCCGGACGGCACCGAATGGGTGACACCTACGTGCGTCGGGAAATGGTGCCCGGAAGAGGTGGAAAGGCGCAAAAAGCAGATGGAGCAGGAGCGAAAGAATAAGGAGGAAATGCTCAAGCAGTTTGGGTTGACGTTGGGGGAGCCAAAAGCTGGTGAAGCCAAGGCCGGTGAAGCCAAGGCCGGTGAAGCCAAGGCCGGTGAAGCCAAGGCCGGTGAAGCCAAGGCCGGCATAGTCAAGGCTGGTATAGTCAAGGCTGGTGGTATATTCAAGGCCAGTGAGAAATTGGGATGAGCAAGTAAAGGGGTGCAAGTGCATGTACATGTGCAACTGTGTATCATCATTAGTATGGCGTTTTGGTTCAAGGTTTTGGATTAGAATGGGAAGCCGGCGTCGACTTGGGTTATTGCATGCATATACATTTTTTCAACAGTTGCAAGCTTTTCTCTGTCGAGGGTTTGTAAACAGTGTCATAAAAACAAGAGAAGAGTGATTGACGAAAGGAAACTAAAAGGCAATAGTAACTGAGCAAAAAGGACAAGAAAAAAGAAATTGTTACTCCGGTACAGGGAATCGAACCCTGGGCTGCTCGGATCGTCAAGTTGTTGAGAGCGAGCGATGTTAGCCACTACACCATACCGGATGCGTTTCTCAGATGAAAGCCGCAGCCTTATTCAATACTAAACAGTACACTCTACTACTCCCCATGCTTCTGACCCCTTGGTTCCTGTTGTGGTGTGTGACGTGGTGGTGTCTTCATTTCACCTAGCTGCAGCTCACGCCCACGGTCCACGACGCGGGAGAGCGGCGCATGGCTGCTAAATATGGCCAGTCATGACAAAGACAGGGAGGGACGGACCTTGCTTCTTCTTTTTCGAGATGATGAGTGGATGGTTGTGGTAGTGGCTGCATATGCGAACGGGTTGGGTAGTTGCCATTGCGCTTACAAGACACAAACTTGATGGAACATGTTCCAACAACGAAATTTTTATTTGGTCGTACAAATGTAGTTGATGTGAAGACTTGATTCATGATTTTTTTTTTTTTTTTTTTTTTTCAAGTCTAACTCATTGTCTAAAAAAAAGGTCGTTCTATTATACAGTAGCGCCATGCGTTTGTTTAAATGTCACAACCCATCCCAATACAGCTTGTTTCCACCCCTTGAGGAAAAAGAAAATACACCCCCCGACGCCTGATTCCAAAGAAGAAAGAAAACCCCCTTTCGAAAATACACTCAGCAACATCATGCGAGATATATATACACACACATTCTTCCGCTTAACCGCCCGAACCGGGTGCCAACACTTCACGCCCACAGCGTCGTCGTAGGCGCGTCCGTCGCGGGTGGTGTCGTCGCAGGCGTTGTTGACGCCGTTGGGCTGCTGCTGCTGCTGGCTTTCAGCGCGCTGTGCCTGCCGCAGCGTCGTCTGTCTCTTGGCGAGCTCATGAAGCAGTATGATTTGGCGCCGTCGGGCGCCGGCCGGCCGAAGCGCTCCGTAATCTCGCAGTACTGGTAGTCGTCGCCCATCCAGCTCCTAATGTGGCGGTGGAGCTCGCAGCGAGCGATGCCGCACTTGCGGCAATACACCTGACCCTTGACGCGGAGCTTGTCGAGCGCCGCCGCGGCGGGGGGGTTATCATCTCGCGACGACGTCTCTTCCAGGTTACGATGGCGGCTGCTGCTGCTGCTGCTGCCGCGTTGATTCAGATGATGCCGGACGCCGCGCCACACCCACTCCAAATCGTTGGGCCCGTCGTAGCGGCTGCTCAGCGGGACGCGGCTGTTTCTGCGGCGGTGAATTGTGTACAGCTGGCGGTGGGCGAGCCCGAGGCACACGGCGTCAATGGGGTCGAGGAAGTCGAGCAGCGCGTAGTGTAGCTCAGGCGGGAGATCGAGCAGTCCGACGACGCCGGGCGCGGCGTGCGGCGACGGCCGGGGCTGGTTGGGTGCGAGCACGGCGTCTTCAGGCTCCTTGTCCGTCGCCGAGTAAGATCGCCGTGGGGGCTTCTTCTTTTTCAACTCTGGCCTCCGCGCCGCCGCCGCCGAGGACGACGCGGTGGTGGTGGAGGAGGCGGTGAGCAGGACGGCGTTTTCGGGGATGCTGGCCTCGGTAGGAACATGTGCGGCGGCGGCGGCGACCGAGGAAGACGGTGAGGGCGTGGCGGATGTAGTGGTGCTGGCGCCGAGGGAGACGGATTGCAGGGCGGCGAGGATATCAAAAGGGACGGCGTCGCCCTGAAAGTCGGTGACGGAATAGCCGCGGCGGGCGGGACGCTTGGGGAGGAGGGCATCGCGGGGGTTGGTGGTGGTGGTGGTGCGCTGGGCATGCGTCGTGGGGTTGGCGAGCCACTGGACCATGGCGGCGGTTGTGTTGTTGATGGATAGCCGGGGGAGGGGAAGGTGAAGGAGCAAGGTATGGTGCGGGGTCAGAGTCGAGATTCCGCGTCGGGCTGCCAACTGGTTTATATGATGTGGGCGTCCTTGTATTGTCGGGCGACACTTCGGTCACCGAACGAAGCGACTTTTGGTTGTTCGTGGAGAAACCGGGGATTGCGCGGATGGTGAGACACGAAAGTTGTCCAAGCTGGTCCGCCTCGCGTCGTACAATGCCTTGTCGGAAAAAGTGTGGCAATCACAGAGTTTGTCACGATGGGTTCTGGCCGGGGAACTCTTTTGTGTGATGAGAGGACGACATGTATGGCGGGGGTAGGAAATGGGGAAGCGGTCAAGAAGCTTTCATGACTTGTTATAAAACGGAAACAGGGTTCGGAGAGAAGTGCAACGGGAGGCGAGAAACGCGGACCCTGAATTTTGTCTTTTTCCCTTTTTTTTTCCCAGGTACCCAGGCGGAAAAGACGGCGAACTGGGACCGAGGCCGCGAGGGACAAAAGGTGTGGATGGGTGGAGGTTGTGTCTCCAGCACGGCGACACCGCCCAGAGAGATGCCAAATTTAGTACCTCGCAGTCTGCCACATCTGCGTCTCGTTGCCGAAATAAAATCATGCAGTACCTAGTGCATTTAGCCATCGCCTCACTTTTAGTCACGGACATGTGTATTTTTGAATTGTACCTCGCTCTTCTACATATCTTCAACCCCTCAGACTGATGCATTTAGAGGGCATAGCTTTCGTTTGCGACATCCAGTATCAGCATCAGTACCAGTACCTTACCTGCCTACCTATGTACCTGACCCACTGCAACCTCACCAAACCGTATTTTCCCCTCACCACGATGCTAAGGTACCTAGCCAAGTTGCTCAAGATCGTGTGTGGACTGCAAGTGGAGTGTCAAGACAGCAGCCCCAGCTTTTGCGTCATGATCTCTCTTCTCATTCGTCTACGGCTCTTGTATCCCTCTCTTCTTCCCGCCGATCCAAAGCATCTTTTCGGGGTCCAAAGACTTTGACGAAAAAAACACGGCCGAGATTGAAAAATAAACAAAACACAGCATGTGTGTCGTGTATGTGTATGTGTCAGAGGTGCTTGATGCCACGTTTTGAGGCTCAAGTTCCGAGACCCTGGGTTAACCGTTTGCCCACCTAATGATTAGTGGTTGGGTGCCTGTTCGAGACAGACATGCTGCCACGCAGCCACGCGTGACCAGCCATCCCACCCAAGCACAAGAACAAGTCTACCCATACGTCATCCCATGAATCTCCCACTCGAGACCTCATCCGAGCGTCTTTCTCGTAGTCCATCATTTACTTTCTCATCTCCGCTTCAGAGTTGATTTGGACATTAACTTTCGTCGTCCCCATTTAGCACCGGGCGCTTTTAGATGTCAAGGCCATTGCAAAAATGGTCCCTCTTCTCCATAATACATGGAACCTGCCAACCTGAGACCCCTCACATTGCGCTTCCTAACCATTCACGCGCCGTCACCCTTATCACTATCAGGCCGCATCAGCAATGGCAAGATGCAAATCTCCACTGTCTACGTAGTCAACCGTTTAGTGACTGGAGCAGACAACAAATCTGTCCGCTGGTCGAGGCTCATCTCACGAAACTGGCCTGAGCTAGCTGCCCGATGCCAACCTTGTTGCTCCGCCGTCCAATCGCCAACGTATCACACGCCGGCACGTCATAGTGTCCATTTCAACATCATGTCAATAGTAACTAGCAGCTTAGAATCCAAGCATGCCGTACGTCAACTGGTCACGACTGTACACTGCTGTCCATGCTCTCGTGCGCCACATCGCAAATCACAATAATTGTCAAAGACATTTGAAGATAGGATTAGGTATACTTCATGGACCAAACCAACAGCCTGTCTACTCCTTGCCATGTCCAAACGAGAAAGAGAGCAACAAGAAAAGATCGCAGATTCAATAGTCAGATGCAGCCATTCGGTAGTTCGGAATAAGAACACCACCATCACCGAGCCCTTGTTTCTTTAGATCGCAACCCAGATGAGCATAATCACCACATCCATGCCCTTGCCCTCACCACCGTCATACTTGAATGTCCACATGCCGTCCTTCTTCTCGTCCCAGTACGCGCCCGTCGCGCTGTGCATCCCGCGGCGGCCCACGTGCGGCTTGCCGTCCGTCGCCGTCGCCGCCGCCGGGGCCTCGCTGCTTGTCGAAATGTGCGGCTGCTGCGCGTCCTTGCTGTCGGCACCTGTCCGCGCTTTGCTGAGCGACGATGTCGGCACCAGGTGCTGCACAATCGTGCTGTTGCAGGCAAACTTGAACGAGGGGGCGCCGGCGCCCTGGGGAGTCGATTCTGAGATGACGGCCTTGAGCATCGAGTTCTGCTTGCACAATCTTAGCAAGAAAGAAGAGGAACGAAACTGCCGCGAACAATGCATTCCGAGGTCGATCGACAAGAGTCTTTCATATGTGGGCTTCTTACAATTATGTTGGAGTTCCATTGCTCCGTCTTGGCGTGGTCGTAAAACTCGGCGTTGCCAATAGAGCTATTGCACACCTGTCACGCGAGTTAGTAGGCGCACTTCCCGGTGTGTTGGGAACCTCCGTCGTGAGCTATGGCAGGTGAATTTGAGCGTACATCGGTGGCAATCTGCTTCAGGCGGTTGAAGGCAACGGGCTGCGAACGAGGTGCATGTTAGCAGAAGGGGCGTCATAGCAGTGACGAGGGTGCATCTCCCACAACCCCTCAATGTGAGGACCTCATACCGGTGTAGACATTTTGGGCCGGTTCTAGGATGCTGTCGCGTGCGTTGAGAAAGCGTCCGTGGCTGACGAGTTGCGTCACTGGGAGTCGCGCCGTTTGACTGCAATGTGGTGTGTGCGAGGCGGCCGGGGGGGGGAGACTAGAGGAAAACGTCGTGGCTATCGTCAATGATGAGGATACGCAAAGGGAAAAAACGGCAAGGCTGTTGCGTCAGGATGGGGAACAAACGTCTGGCAGGTAGTTAGGTAGGCTGCACGCGAAGGGGGGAAGGGAGGGCTGGCGCGTGGGATTGGTTGGTTGGGAGTGTTTGGGCGATGGGGGGTTTGTTTGTGTTTGGGCGGGCTCTGTTTTGTTGGCGCACCGGGCAACTTATTGGTGGTACCGCATCGATAACGATTGGACGAGGGGGCGGCCCGATGCATGTGTTGCACAAGATGCGGATATAACTTGGAATTATGCAGATGAATAACGTACATCACCTTGACATCGTCCAAGAAGTTTATCTGAGTTGTCAATATGTATTGACCGGCTTGCAGACGCATATGCTGTCGACCTGTAGTCATAGTTACCAGTGTCAATAGACAGACAGATCGGCAGCCACATAAGCATAGTCCGAGACCCGATAGTACCACCAAAACACAACCACCACCAGAGCACACTTTCACAACCTCACCCAGCTCAAGGGGGAACAAGAAGCTTGCTATGTTATCCCATTAAAATGCCGCTTCCGCCACGGAATGCTAGCTCGCCCCTTGGGCAGCCCATCGCCAGGCTTTTGGCTCTTCAACCACACGCCGTGGCTCACGTGACTGACAGCCAACCAAGGGCCCACGTGCCTCTACCACTGTGAGGCGGCCTCAAGAAAGCGGAAGCAGAGCTTAGCTATACCGAACCACCTAACAGTGGGGCACGACATGGTCGTTCTCGGTCGCCATGGTCTGCAACGTATAGAGAGTTTGGAGGAAGCCTTTTTTTTTTTTCAATCCCCTCGTCTGTGATAATTGTCTGCCTCTCTTGGGCCCTGAAACGAAACATTCAATTGTAGCGTGCCGCGAGCTAAAAGTCCAAAGACGCCGCCCGACTGGTCAATTGAAGGAGGACCACCCGTCATAGTCGACTGTTTTCGTCCGTCTCCCCGACTTCGTTCCACACGACGACTCGACGAGGCAACGACTCCAAACCACACACAACGCCAATTCCATCGAACAATTGAGCATTGCCGACACATACTTCCATCCTCCACAACCGCGCCATCATGTCTTCTCAGCCTCTTCTCCAAACCGCGCCCGGTACGTCGTCGTCCCCCCCCCCCCCCGGAATTCACCACTGCCCACGCAAGCCCTCAGCTAATATCCCCTCCCCTCCTGCAGGCAAGCGCATCGCGCTGCCCACGCGCGTGGAGCCCAAGGTCTTCTTCGCCAACGAGCGCACCTTTCTCTCGTGGCTCAACTTCACCGTCATCATCGGCGCCCTCGCCATTGGCATGCTCAACTTTGGCGACCGCGTTGCCTTTATCTCGGCGTTTCTCTTCACCGCCGTCGCCATGCTCACCATGATATACGCCCTCGTCACGTACCACTGGCGCGCCAAGTCGATACGCGTTCGCGGTCAGGCCGGCTTCGACGACCGCTTCGGCCCCACGGTGCTGGCCATTATCCTGCTGCTCGCCGTCGTCGTCAACTTTGTCCTGCGCATCATGGACACGTCCAAGAAGCAAAAGGGCGGCCATTAAACAGGGTGGCAGGCCCAAGCTTGGGCAGACGAGAAGATGAATGGACAATGGATGCTGGTTGCGACTGCGTTGGTGGTTCGAGTGGAAAAAATGTGAAATGTGTGTTGCTGCACTATACTAAGCCATGTGTGACTGTCGGCGTTGTTTTTTGAATCGTGTCTATATGACATCCTTTTTGGACATATTTATGAATGCTTGTGTAAGAGTGGAATTCAATAGCGAGAAGTAGCCGATTGAAAAAGTAAAAATCGAAACTCCATTATATTGGGTATCAAAATCATGATCAAATGAGTCAATGCCAGGTAGTATGTATGCCCAACGCCACGAATGCATTTCCTATTCAGTTGCAACCTCCACCAGCTTGTTTTCCTTGTTTGCTCGCGTCACTTTCCACTCGTTTGCACGGTCACACCATCTTTCGCTCTCAGTTCCGGAATGGCCACTGTCGACAGAAATATGCGCAACGACTTGGTCGTCCTGTCCGGCGCGGGTGGTAGCACCGCCTTTGCGAACCTCGACTGCATCGTCTCGAACGCATCACTTTCATCCCCATCCTCCTCCTCCTCCTCCTCCTCCCCGTCGTCCTTCTCCCCTTCCTTCTCCCCTCCCTTTACATGCAGCACCGTCTCCTCCACCACTTGCTTCTTCTTTCTCTTCTCTCTTTTCCTCGTTGCCCGCTCCACGTCCGCCCGCGGCACGTCGAACAGCTGATTATACTGGTACCACGTCGCCTCTCCCTGCTCCTCCAACAGCCTCTTGCATTTTTCCGCCACCGTAATCATCTTGCAGACCTCTGCCGTGCGCGCGTGTAGAAGCACCACGCGGGGCTTCTTCCTCGCATCGCCACCACCACCACCTGCTCCTCCCAGCAGATGCGTCGTAATGTGCACCAAGCGCTTGCGGATCGGTGTCGAGGAAATGACGGACGCGGGCAGTACGTCGTACTTTGCGCCGAGATCCTGCAGGATCGGCGCGTGCGGCGCGCAGAGTGGAGAGTCGTGCGCCGGTCGGGGGGGCAAGCCGTCGCTCGAAGGAGGCCGAGGTTTCTTGGAGGTGGCGGGGTTAGCGATGGAGGTGGACGATTTGCGCTTTTTGGATGCATGATTCGCGTCGGCAGCAGGCATGGTGCCGAGGGTGCCCTCGAGCTGGATAGAGTGTTTGGGCGAGATTTAGTTGGCGGCCGGAAAGAGTCGTTTGTCTGGTCGGATGGATGATAAAAAGCAACGGCCTGTATCGATAAGATCAATCTATCGATAAGATCGTCATTAAAGTGGGGTAGCCGATAGATGTAGGGTAGCGCGTTGCCGGCAGAAAATCTCGAGTTGGCAGAGGCATTTGGAGGCTGCGGCATCGAGATTTAGTTGTGTCGCTCGAGTTTTCGGTGGTCTATTTAGAAAGAGTCGTGGTTGGAATTTATGGTTGGAGTTCGTGGTCTGGTCTAGTGGAGGCGCAAAGAATATGATTTTGTGGTACGAGCGCGTGGATGAATAAGTACAGTCAACCCTTGCGGCGAGAATTTTTTCTTCCTGCGAGCAACATAGAGTACCGGCCAGGCAAGCAAGATGCTAAAAGAGAACAAGTGCCCGAAATGATGCCTTCCTAGCCACAATATATCGCAGCATCACTGATTTCCCAAGCATCTCCTGACTTGATAGCTCGCTGCGACGATGCGACGCCACAACAAGCGAGTACATGACGCTGACGTGCGATTTCGAACCACTCGCTGCAGCCGTGGCTGCACCGGAGAAGAAAAATGGCTCCATCTGTGGAAGACTAGAAAACGCCACCAGTTGTGTGGCGCAGTGACCCGGCGAATTTATTCTCATGAGACTCCTGTAGTCGATAGTCGAACTCTGGCCAGGAGGTACGCACGACGCTATCTACGGAAACGTACCTAGGTGATCACCGAGTCCACCGTCGCACCAAGCAGGCTGTTGAACAAGAAGAAGCCACAGTGGCATATTGCAGAGGGACGAATCACGGTACATGGCAGCTGTCGGTGACACAATTATTTTACTTGACTGGTCACCTACCGCACCGGAAGAAGGGAAATCAATACAAGATAGCAAATAGTCTAGTTACGAATCTGGTGCTGGTTACGAGTAGATTTCAAGTGCCCCCGGCATTCGTAAAAAAATAGAGAGAGGCTCAGGACAAAAAACATGGAAGCTGTCGCCGAAGCCTGAGGCCGGAGCAGGGAGAGTGGAGAGTGGAGAGAGGATTTAGCGTGTTCCACTAGCGCTGCGCCAATCTGGCAGTCAGGATGGAGTAGAGTTGCAGCGGACAGAGGAACCAAAAGCTTGGAGCTAGCTAATAGCGGGCGTGGAGAAGAGAAGGAAAAAGAGCTCACCGGAAGCTAGCGAAGCTTGGGAGAAAGCTGCTGGAAAAAAAGGGCCTTAAAGTTTGAGGAGGGAAGGACTGGATGACGATGATGGCGGGTGGTGAGCGGCGGCATCTACACGAAGACTCGGGCGCATGCAAGTAAAGCGTAGTCACCACAATCAGAATGCTTCAGGGTCCGTCCACGTATCAGGAAATGCATAATGAGAGACAGCCAAACAAATAGCCAAGTCAAAGGGGGTCGAAAGTTGGGGCGTCGGGGTTCAGGGTGGCATCTGAAAGGAAAGGTGAAACCGTAACTGTCGCCCTAAAAGTAATAAGTGTATGCATGCCGGGGAGCCAAGGAGAGAAGAGAGGCAAGAAGAAAAACAAGGTTGATGCCCACTGTGCAGCATTGCCCTTGAAAAGTTTCGAAAGTTCCATATTGGAGTTTTGCGCCGCGATGCCATTTTTTTTTTGGTGTAGACGGAGCTGTAGACATGATGCCGCAATGCAAGATTGTTTCATCTCAACGAGGAGGGTACATGAGTCGAACGTTTTGTTGTTTATTCCCCCCTCAATAAACACAAAAAAAGGCTTCAACCTTTGGCAACGTGCCAACGTGCTTTGAGCAGTGCACTTTCCGTGGGATCCGCTGGCGGCGGGCGGCGTCATACAGTGTCGAGACGACGGGGCGTTTGTATCATCACATCATGGCGTCCCTTGTCGCAGGCGGATCTGAGGCTGGCCCATCTATCTATCTATATTTTTCATCTTGATATCACGCAAAGTGCTTGCATCATCCCCGTGGAGACGGGGCTGCGGATGCTTTGCTACCAGGTGTGTATAGTGACACTGTGCTGATATTTCTTTTGCATTTGTTGCCTTTCTTCATCTGTGGACGGCAGATCGAAGGGCGGGCATGGCGTAATCCAGCGGCATCAACGGCTTATCTTGGCTGGCAATGGGTGGGCGATTTGGGCGGGCGTCACAGCAGCAAACACTGTGAGGTTGTGAATCCACTCCACCACCAAGGGAACTGGAAAAAGTAAGCTTGTAGTGGTGGTTTGCTCCCGAGCTTGGTTGGCTAAAGAGAGAAAAAGTAAAAAAAGAAAAGAAACAAGGACAAGGAAAATTGAACTGATATGCTTCGATATGCTTTGGAGGCCCTCGCCTCGGGGTCGCAGTACGAGAGTAACTACCATCGATGCAGCGAGCGTTCTCAACTGCAGGTGCAGACACGCAAGCTGCAGCGCTGGAGGCCAAGTCACTGTCGCCGTCATTGGGCCCATTCTCGACAAGCGAAACCCATCTTTTTTCCTTGTCGCACTCTTCTCTCGCCCGTATCCCCAGTCAAGCTACCCAAGCGTCGCTGGTGATAGGCTGCAGCGTGACTTATTTGCTCCACCTCCGCGCCCCGGCCCCATGTAACACCTTGTAGGAAGGAGCTGCCAATGCCTCCCTGGCTGCCTGCCATGCCTGCCAATGCCAACCATTGCAACTGCCACTCAAGCTCCGCTGCTCCAGGCAACCTGCTAGCGTTTGTCCGCTCCTGTTAGCTCGCCGCCTGCATTTCAAGCTGTCCGCTACCAGCCTGAGACCCCCAAACCTAAACCATCCTTCCGGTACGGATACACGCCCGCCAGTCGTACCTCTCCTTGCCTCTCAAGTCTCAACCTCTCCCTCCCTCCCAGCTCCCAGCTCCCCCGTCCTCCTTTCTCCTCGCCTGCCCATCGCCACCTGCTCTGCCTTCTCCCTCCCTCATTCTCCTCACTCTCACCACCCTCCTGCCCCGGCATCTTCCTCCCTAATAATTTATTCTTCTTCGCCTTCATTTTTGTCGCCAGAAAATTTGACTCGAGGCTTTCGTTAGCGCTCGATCTCCTCTCTGTTTTCCTGGTCTTCATTTTTCCTCTCTGCCCTCAACCATCAACGTCTGCGCTGTCGCGTCCGCCGCACACAGCACCTTTCCCTCTCATTCTCTCGCTCTCGCCAAGTTTCCCTCTCTGACTCTGCCATTTTTCTACGCCAGCCAGCCTGCTAGGCAGCTCCCTCCTGCGTGCGCACCCACTGTTGCCACTGTGCCACTTGCCTGGCCTGTGCCTCAAAACACGCCTTTTCCACTTTCAGGACGGAGCCACTTTCGCTCAGTGACACCCGCCAACGTACGCCCTTGGCTTCTGTCCAATCTCGTTGCGCCCTGTCGTTACGTCAGCAACAGGCAGCACAGTCTCCGCTTTTCTCCTTCACACCACTCCCGCCACACGCCACGCTTGACAAAACACCCCATCACACACGCCTACTCTCTATTTAGTGGCCTTAGTCATCACTTTCTTTTTCGCGCGCATCCGTTCGCGAAACCATCTGACAACCCCAAAGCCCGATTTTGCGACAAGAGCGGCGCGTTCCGTCTTCTTTGTCGCATTCACCCACAACACGGCGCGTCCATGTTTCGCTTCTGGGGCTCGGATTCTAGGGGCTGTGATCAGTCGATAGACACCTCACACGGTGCCTACGCCCACGCCCACCAGCGTCCGACGCCTTCACCCACAACGGCTTCCGATCCCTCCTCCCCCGACACGCACCCTTTGAAAAGAAAGCTGCACGGCCTCGGAGATACCGAGTCGCTGTCGCTGGACCATGCCGAACCCCATGCCAAGCGCCAAAGACGTGCCCACGACGACAACATGCTCTACGCCCAGCAAGATCCTCTCGAGTGCGCCCGCGACGAGATCCGCCACCAGTTCGGTCTCGAGATTCTGCTCAAACACGACGAGCTGCGCCTCATCAACCAGGAGCTTGCCAAATGCCAGATTGCCCTCGAACAGCTGCGTCGTTGCCACTTGATACCGTATCCTGTCAATTGCCCGACACCCGATCAGATGCTTCAAGTCACCAACGGCAAGGGGCCAGCCCTCGCCAACCATCCCGCGGAACCTGCACCCAAATGGGCGCCGCCTTTTGGCGTTGTCGACGGTCCTTATGCCCGCCACTACGCCAAGTGGCTGATTCCCGACCCTTCTTTCGACGGAATGCAACCTGAGTGGCAGTTCACCGCTGACTTTGCCGCTGCACGCGCGTCATTCGCCGAAGGACGCACCACACGCAACAGCTTCACAGAGACCACTGTCGGCAAGGGTCGCCCCAACCGTGCCATGTCCGGCCAACGTCTGCATTCCCTCTCTAGTGGATACCCTCAGCCAAAGGACAAGGCCGGTCCTTGTATCCTTAAGCGCTCCGATGGACAAACTGTCAAGCTTGTTTGCCTTGACTGCAACCGCGAAAACTTTTCTAGCACCCAAGGCTTCATTAACCACTGCCGCATTGCCCACAAGCGCGACTTCAAGAGCCATGAGGAGGCTGCCGTTCAAAGTGGCCAGGCTATTGATGCAGCTCCCGAGCCGCGCACCAACAGCATCTCCACCCCCCTCGACGACAAGCCCGCTCCTGCTGGACCAATCTCGGCCTTTGTGCACCCCTTTGCTGCCCATGATCTCACCGATCAGGAGGCTTACGCGGCTCTGCGCAGCAGAATCGCCGATGCCCTCAAGTTGTACCCTCAACCTAAGGCTACTGCCAGTCGTGCCATAAAATTGCAAAAGAAGAAAACCGACCATTTCAAGGCTGCTGCTGACACTCCCTACCTGTCCAAGTTTATGCAGGATAAAAAGTTCAAAGGCAATCTCGGCGATATTGTGACTGATGCCAAAACCAAGATGTCCTTGGACGAGGCTTCTGGGGACGAATCTGATTTTGACGGTCCGCTGCCTCGGATTGGTGGCGATCCTGCTGCTGTCCGCACATCAGTTGTTATGCGCATGCCGGCACACAGCTCTCCTACTCCAATGGCAAGGCCGCCCAGCTCCAAGGGCCGTCCTGCCCACATTGACTTTGTGTCGCCGCCTCGCTCGTCGTCGGCATCCCACGTCGGGCTGTCAGATGACGACATGCCGATGCGCGAAGACAACCTCAGCCCCAACACCTTGGTGAGCAACAATGCGCCGTCACTGGTTAGCGACGACGGAGAGTACGACGACTCTGATGAGGGCTCGTCCGTCTCTGAGGCCAGCGACCATATGGAAGCAGGCTCTGTCTCTGATGTCGCCGAGATTGCCATCGATGAGGAGCATGAGCCTCGCGCCCTTCGCCGTGGCTCCGGTACCGTCAGACTTCGCAAAGACGACTCCAAGCACGTCACTTTTATGGGTTCGATGAAGCAAAACAATACAAAGCAGCGAAAGTCTCGACGTGTGTAGCAACTGCTACCACAAGACTGTACAGTCACCACTCTATCTTCTCAACACCCTGTTTTTACTACGATATTCGATTTTAGTCGCTTTCACACCCTACATTATTATTAAACCTGCGTACGACGCGCAACGCTCAAAAACACATAGTTATGGGAACTGGACCATGGATTTCTGGAGCGTGGATTCACCGGCGTTTATTTTGGCATTTTCGGAGAGGGATTGGCGCGTTTCGAGCTCTTGTTTTTGTTTATCTGTTTTTTCCTTGTAGAAATTCTGTGAGAATGGTACATTCTCACAACAACCGGACATGCAGAGGAGCATGAGGGCAAAAATTGGTCGATTCGGATTGCCACGCGAGCCTGGACACAGGCGGGCAAGTGGAGGCGTTGTATGATTTGCGCGTTGACAACTTGCTGTATGATAGATACCGATTGGATCGGCAATAAGAACAGCTTTTGTTGACAGATGTGCTTCTGTGTGATGTGATGTGATTATGTGTGATGAGTGTTACCTGGAGCTACGTAGTGAGGTGAGGTCAAGAGGCTGTTGGCTCACGGTGTGTAAGCGCGCTGTGCACTTGGGTAAGCATATCGACACGCAGTAGCACGATGAAATAGCAAGCGCCAGGCTAACTGATTCCAATAAACAAGTCACAGATCAATCGATTGAACAACCCATGTATGAGACAGAATTGAAGGCATTTAGTCAACGTCCACCCCTCCCAGGGGCAGTACAAAGGTCTTCTCCAAGCCAAGCTTCACACACCACGTCCGGGACCAGATATCTCAAAGAGAAAAATATCTCTGAAATTTGTCACTTTGAAACAAACATTTTTGGAACAAAAGTTTACGGCAAAGCCACAATCCCAGCGATACCAGCTACAAAGACCACCACGCCGGCGCGGATCTTGTGTGTCGCGCTGTCGCTTGTGGGCGTGCCGGTGACAGAGCCCGTGCTGGTCGTCGGCGTCGATCCGTCGATGTCGGTCGCGCGGATAACCGATGAAGAGGATGTGAAAGAAGAAGCAGAAGCAGCAGAAGAAGTAGATGATGAAGGTGCAGCGGCGGCGGTAGTGGTGGAGGTGAGGTTGCGGCAGTAGGCGGCGACTTGGGCGCGGGCAGAAGGGGCGCGGGCGTCGTTGGGGCAATTGTTGTAGCAGCTGCGTTTTCTTAAGTTCAATTTCGGGATCATGGGGAGAAGAGGAGAATAAGAAGAACAAGAAGGAAACGTACGTGGCAATGGCTTGGTAGGATGCGCAGAGACAGCTTAAGTCGGCCTGGTTGCAGGCGGTGACCTGTGAGAGAGGGTTGGCTGATGAGCCCTGCGTGAGAAGTAGATGGGAAGGAGGCAGGGGGACATACTTTGTCGGTTTCGGTCTGGAGGCAGCGGGTGACTATGTACTCGGCCTCGCAGGTCGCGTCCTGCGCGGTGGCGACGGCGGCGACGAGGAGGGTGAGGGCGGCGAGGAACTTCATGGTTGGTGATGTGGCCGGTGTTTTGTTGAAATGGCGAGAATGAGACGATGGCGATGAGGTTGTGAAGGAGAGAGAAAGAGAGAGGCACAGAGGACGGACAGACAAGAAGGGAGGGTACAGAGAGGGAGTGTTGTTGCGAGAATGAGACGGACTATAAAAGGTCGAGACGAATGGCGTGGGTAGGGCGGGAAAGAAGAAAGGGCAGAAGCAAAAATGATGCGGTTTGTAGCATGGGATCATGGTCCGGGGATGGTGAAAGGGGAAAGAGAGACATTTTTCATAATCTATCCCAAATTACACGTTTAAATAAGCCCTTTTACCTCGACTGCTCGATTGTCTTCTCTCTTACATTTTCACACACTGAGATTTATATAGGAGAAAACAACGCAAACAGTTGTAACAATATCTCCCATCTTGCATCTCTGGACTATAGACAAAGAAGCCACATGGTGATGACATATCACGAGTGGTTATTGTTGGCCACGCCAGGTCAAGTTGCTTCTTTTGGAGTTTAATTAGTCTAGTCTAAGGGTCTTGCCATGGTGAGCACTTGATGTCTGGGATGACAATGACTAGCAATTCTTTTCTGGTAGCCTCTCGACATGGAGATGGCTGAGTAGAACCAATATAAAGTGTCATTTTTTGCGTATGGAAAAGCAGAGAACGAGGACAGGCCGAGATGTTGAAAGTTGGGGCTCGGCTGTCGATGTAGTGGTTGCTGTGGATGAAGGAATGATAGGCGGAGCGTATCGCAGTATATGTGAGACCTTGTGGACGGACATGGGTAGGCCCTTTTGGTATAAGGGGGTTCATTATCGTGTTTTCGACCCAAAATACCAGTTACATGCGTTCGACAGGACTTTCCTCGTTTAACATCAACCGTTGGTATGCAGAGGCTGCCCAACGAGGCCTTGATCCTGACCAGCAGCCTATTGGCCGTCAAAAGATGGAGCTTTCTCCTTGATACGTTGGGCTGTGGCCGACCCTTCAAAGCAGACCTCGACCAAATCGGGGCCTAAGTTATCGATAAATTACGGGTCGATAGGTTTGGAAGAGAGACATGGTGGCCTTTGCCATAGCTTTTCGTCGGGAGCCTGAAAGGTTTAGCGGCAATTGGCAATGGAACAAGGCTAATAAGCAAGCTTGACCGCGAACAGAAGCGAGTTGGGGAGGTATCGACGGGGCGTGCCTATCAAAGAAAGGTCTGCTGTCCCCGGATTGATGCCCTTTTGCCAGGAGCCTGCGAGGCCCGCGAGGCCCGGCACGCTCGTCTGGGAAGATGAAGCTCTTTTGCGCACAATCACTACATGCAAAAGAACATGTCCACAACCAGCATCAGGCCCGGCGCCTTTTGTGAATAGTAATAGCCCTAATCTGAGCCTTATCAAGCCTGCCTGGCCGTGGTTGAAAAGAAAAAAACAACAAGAAAAGGCGCTCCAAAATAGCCGTCGAGAGGCCATCACGGTCTGGCAGGAGAAGTATATAGGGCTGGGGTGAGCGTCTGCCTTGTCACGTTAGGACGATTATATGACTGAAAGGAGAGAATGATGATTCCCAAGTCAGGTCATCTTTGTAGAGAAACCTGTATTATTCACCAGCCGCTGGCATTGTATAGTTTACGACAGACGACGTTTCCTCGCCGCCAGCCATCTTTCCACCTCATCCACCCTTCTTTTTCGTCTCTCACCTCCAGATTGCGTGAAACCGTCATGATGAATTTCAAAACGCCATCCCATCCGCATGCCAAAAACCACCGAGTCCTCATCTCTTACACCCCCCCCCCCCCCCCCATACAGCCAGTTTTTGTTCCCTCCCTCCAATTCTCAACTTCTCTCCCTCAGCTGTCATCACCCCACACCCCTTAAATCAGGTGCTTGGAGCGGAAATACGCACGCAGGTACATAATCTGCCAGGCCCAGAGTCCAATCAGCAGCCAGGTGGTGCCGATGCCGAACCACTTGACGCGGGTATTCGTGCTCTCGTTTGTGTCGCGCAGCTTCTGCTCGCGCGTGCGCAGGTACTCCATCTCGCGCACCACCTCGGCCGTCATCTCCTCGATGCGGCGCAGCTCCGCCTCGACGGGCTTGAGCTTCTCGTTGGCCTGCACGGCGGACCAGTCGCGCGCGTCGGCGCCAATCTCGACGTCAAGCTCAATATCGCGGACCGAGGGGGAGGGGCGGTGTGCTGTTTGTGTTGCGTGTTAGCATTTTCATTCATGCACCATGGAGAATCTTTCCCCTTTTTTTTTTCTTTCCGTTTTTGTTCTTGTAGGTAGCCACGTACATCCAGAAAAGAGATTCTCGTAGCAGACGTCAAAGGAGGCGTCCGAGTGCGAGGTGAAGACGACGCGGTTCTCGCCAACCACGTCCCGAGGACGACCGTACTCGTTGCCGAGCGCATCGCGAATCTGTTAAGCCACCATTAGTCTCTTTCCTTCCCGGAGCCTCCAATAAAGGCCTTTTCCCCAAATGGCATTTTGCCTCTGCACGTACGTGAATGTTGACCACCATCCCGTCGCCCTTGTAGCCGCCCACGACCGACTTGACGGCCACCATGGTGTCGCGGTTGACAAAGTTACGGACGCAGCGCTCCTTGCGGTGGCTCTCGCCGCCCGTATGCGCGGGCAGCTCAAACTTGAGCGCGGTGGCGACGCCCAGCAGCATGAGCAGGCTGCAGAGCCACTGCAGCGATCTGGAAGCGACGGCCATTGTGCTGTGTGTGATTCCTCTTCGTTTTCTCTTGCTTCTTAGTTGCCCCTTTTCGTCAATCGGCAGAAATCAAGTCGACCCTGCGTCCCGTCGTCGTTTGTTGAGATGGAAAGTGTTTGGGTTCGAGGAATACGGAACCTGACAAGGTGTCGCGTTGGCCAAAAATCAAGCCCCCCCCTTCAAGGTACGTAGTGCTGCTGCTGGCTTCTGGCGACAATGTGGCTTCGCCTGTCAGGGGCTTTGGAGGTGCACCAATCATGAGCTTGCGCTGAAGCTGTAGCTTGGGTACTTGTGATTTCCCGGCATCACCCGCCAAAGAACAAGTACCAGCGCAAAAATCACGTGTGGGGCGTCGATGCCTGGGACAATTTGATCTCGTCGCGCGACAGCCAGCCAGCTTCAACTTCAAGTTCGTATCCCGCATCGCGAACGCCCCTAATACCGCCACGATGCCGAAATGTGAGTCCCGCCATCCTGTACCTGTGTGTTAATTCCGCATCATTTCCGCTGACTAGTCTCACAGTCTTTTGTAAGCTTCTCCCTCCCCCGACCCGAATCTGTCCCCATGCGACGCCAAACACGAAAAACCTAACCAAAAGACTCTTTTTTCTTCCCATCCAGGCGACTACTGTGACGTCTACCTGACGCACGACTCGATGAGCGTGCGCAAAGCCCACAATTCGGGACGCAACCACCTCCGCAACGTCGTCGACTACTATCAACGTTTGTGCCCCCCCGTCCCTCCCCGCTCGAGCGAGAGAACGTCGCAAGCAAGGCAAAAGTAGCAAAACCTGACACTTCGTCTGCAGAAATCGGCCACGAAAAGGCCCAGTCCGTCATTGACAGCATCACGTCGTCGTACGCCGCCGAGGGCCAGGCTCACGCCAACCCCATGCTCCCGCAGAATCAGCCCGGCGCCCACCATCATCACGGCAGCTTCCAGCACCACCCGCCACCGTTTCCTCCCTTTCCCGGCGGCGGCGCAGGAGCGGCCCTGCCACCATTCCCTGGCATGCCGGGGGCGCCGCCCGGCGCGTTCCCCTCTGGACTTCCTCGTACGTCGTTCCTCCGAGACTTGTCAGAGTTAGTTTGTTGGTTATGATTGAAGATGCTAATGAGATGCACGTTCTAGCGCCTCCTGGCGGTCGCGGCGCGCCTATGCCGCCGTTCCCTCCCGGCGGCCCCAACGGCTTGCCGATGCCTCCGCCCGGAGGACTTCCCTTCCCCCCACCGGGCGGGTTGCCGTTTCCGCCTCCCGGCGGGCTGCCGCCCAATTTCCAGTTTCCGCCGCCTGGCTTCCCGAGCGGCGGACCTCCTCCACCTGGTCAGGATCCTCGTCGATGAAAAGGCTAGCCATGCCAAAGTGACAAAGCGAGGAGAGAGCGAGAGATGGGAGTGGTGGCGAACAAGAGACTTTATCATGGAAAAAACACAATTACTGGTGGCGTTATGAAATTGCGAGGCAAAAACAATTTCGGCGTTCTTTTGGTTTAGCATTTAGGCTATTTACGTGTACACTTTTGTAACTTGCTGTCTAACATGATACAGTGTACGGAACAAGCAAAGACACATTTATATTCTTTGACATGATTCAATCAGTGCCTCCCGTGACTACTTTTGTAACAATCACAGTGTACGGAATAAGCAAAGCCATGCTTACATGATTGACAAAAATCCATTCAATGCTTCACGTCAAGGAGCCAGCCTCGTCGTTGTCCCGCGCGTGCCTCCATTTCCCAGCCTATATACATTTCTTCCGTCCAAAAAATCAAACAGCCAATAAAGCACAAACCCCAAATCATAAGCACGTGTCATGATCATATCAATACAAAAAGCACCCACCTCCCCCAAAACAAGACTTGCCAACAAAGATTTCTGCTCAACATTTCCCGCATCACCAGCGCCCGTCAAGCTCACAAAGGCAACACCTCATTTTCCCCTCCCCCCCTAGTCAAAGTCAAGCGCTAAAATGTAAATCACGTATTCCGCCGCGTGTGCTGTTTCTTGACGTCTTCTTAAAAGAAGACGTCCTTTTCTCTTTGTTTCATCGTATCGTGTATGTCGTAAGCAATCGTCAACAGGTATCAATCTTTTGATTGTGTCGTTTCGTGTGTCGTGTCAAAATCATCGCGTCATAAAATGTGGTAAAAAAAAATGCGTAACGTTTCGGTACTTGTACGCATAAAATTGCAAAAGCAAGCAGAATAGAAAAGGGGCAAATGGTGGCCGACCTAAAAGCTAGAATGATTCGCTTGAAAGGGTTCTCGATTGCCCCCGTTGCCGCGTCGAATGACCTCGCCCACGCCGTCGCGGACATTGGTGGGCGCGCTAATCATCTGACGCAGCTCCTGCGTCCTCTTTTCGCGTCGCTTCTCGTTCAGGATGCGCGGGATGCCGGGAAAGTCTTCCAGCCTATCGCTCAACGAGAAGCGTCGGGTGCGTCGGCCAGTTCCGGCGTCTACCGTCTCTGCGCGTCGGAGCGCGCCGGGGCGCCAAAATGGCCGAGTTTGCCCCGTGCCCGCGGACGAGCGTAGAGGCTCCGTCTGTCCTCTGTTGAGCCGGGGTGACATAGGCAGGGAGTCGAGGCTGTTGCGACGCTGCATCACTCGTAAGTTGCCGCTGGGAGTCCGCTGAATAGTTCGCCGCTCTGGCCAACTCGTGCTCTCCTCGGCTGGATACTGCTTCTCGTCTCGGGTCGGCAAAATCGCAAATGTAGTCTTCACGCGGGCGCTGAGGCTCCTCTTTGGCGGGCGAGGGCGATTGTCCACTAGTGGATAGCGGTATATTGTGTCGCGCTTGCTGTGGTGAGGACAGCTGTCGCCAAACTCGCACTCCTCGTCGTCATATTGCGGACGCCATAGCGGATGCAGCTTCTCTCGTTCTACAGGTCTTTCGCTCGCCTCCCTAGGCGACAGCTCGCCGTCGATGTCTGCTTCAGAACCTGGACGAATTTTCGAGTCTAGACCCAAAGAACGCGACAGCGAAAATGACCGCGTCAGTTTGCTGGGAGGCTTAGAGGTGGTGGGCGGGTAATCGAGAGAGTTGCGACGACGACGGCTAAACGCTCGCCTGAGCAGAGATTCGCGTCTTGGCGGAGACGTTTCAAATATATTTCCCAATCTCTTGTCACTCTCATCGGCTGGTGTAGCCCCAGACGGCGTCGCAGGAATCAGGTTGAGCATCGGGAGATGCGTCGGAGGCTCAGGCGGTGCTCTGGGATTGCGTAGGGGGGAATCGACGTCTTCCGCCTTGATCGGCTGTTCGGGAGGCGTTACGGGCGGCTCGCCTTGGAAGTCAGTGGTGGTAATGGTGGGGACGAGCTGAGGCAACAACTCAGCGCGTGCGGCACTGGAGGCGTCAGATGGCCGGGCAGAATGGTTGACCATGACGACAGACGAGTTCTGGTGTGGATACATGTGTATTGCGAATGCCTCAGAGACTTCTGGCGCAGTTCCGGTAGTGGCAACTGACGTGACTGAGAAAGGGGTGTTTCGAGAGGAATACTTTTTGGCACTCATCCCGTCTTCGGCAGGCAGCTGATCAAGCGGTGGGCTCAGAGGTATGTCGCGGCTAAAATGAGCCTCAGCAGGCTTTTCAGGAGAGATTGACGCGGGAGCCGGGCCGAGGAATGGGAACGCTTCACCCATCCGTCGCTCTATCTTGACTGCCTGGGCTGACTTGGCTTCGTCCTCCCGTTGTTGCAAGGCATTGTGCGCACGAATGCTCTCAGCAGTCAAGGAATTGGTGCGAGAGACGTTGCGGCTGGTTGGGGCGGATAGTGACGAGGAGCGAGGCGGAATTGCTGGAGCAAAATCCATGACTCGCTCTTCGCCCACGGTTCTGGCAGGAATCCTGCCACGGGACAAAGACTCCGGCCGTTGAGTATCTAAAGAGCCTCTAGGTCGTTGAGGCGAACCCACGCTCGCAGATCTCTTGGAGTGTCTGCTAGAAGTAGAGCGCAGCGAGGGCTCGCGCGATTTGCTGCGGTTCGAGGAGCGTCTATCTGGCACGACAATGACCGGAATGCCCCCATTGCTCCAAATCTCACGGCGCGCTCTGTTATCCCCAATGGAGTGGTTGGATGTGACTTGAGTGCTGGGTGGTCGACTGCGGTCGCGTGACACCGGGCTTTCTAGACGCTTGCGCTGCGGCTGGGGCAGTCGCCTGTGACTATCGAAACTGCCGCCTGACGATCTGTCAGGAAAATGTGGAGGTTGGCGCAGAAGAGTATGTTTCTTGACGTGCCGGAGTGTTTGTCTTCGCTGGGGCGGTTGAGCGGAACCGTTCATCACAAGGACTTCGACGACGGCCGACGAACTTGAGCGGGCAGATGTTGCCGAAGACCGCCGAGCATCGACACTGGCAGAGGTCTCGGAAGTGGATCGCACAGAGGAGCTGACGGGCGATGCCTCTACGACTGCATTGTCGCGAACTTGAATATGTCGTGCGGCGCGAGTGGCAGCGGTGGGGGTGACGACATGGTCCTCTACCACCTCGCGTTTGGCGACAGGTGAGGGTGTAACGACGGGCGTCTTGGGAAGCGGGCGCTTCCGCTTACTGACCACTACCTGCGACCGTTTGCCGTCTTGCCGGTGCTCGTGGTTGCGATCGCTCGTTAGCTGTCGCGCTGAGTTCCATTCGCCATCGAATTGTTGAAATGCGTTCATGGTACGTGGTGTAAGCTGATGCGCGCTGACGGGTGCGCTCTCTGGGGCGGAAGACAACGGCTGCGGCTGCACGGGAGCAGGTGCAGGCATCTCTGGAATGCGCAATATGGTGGCTTGGGAGGTTCGCGCCGAAGTGGTTCGGGACTTTGAGACAGTGCGAGCATGGTCTTCCTCTGATGAAAATTGCTCTTCCTGAGCCGTCTTGAACGAGTCGTTGCGAGAGTCTGTCGGGGTAGCGCCGGGAGGAGATTGTTCCCAGCGAGGCTGACGGACAAACTTCAGGGCTGTTTTGGGCTGAGGGGGTGTTACGTCAGGAGTTGGGGGGCTCCGTTGATCGGGTGGCGTGACGGGAGGTTTGCGCAGCGCAAGGGGAGGATGTGATCTGGGAGGTTCCGTCGTGATCGGGCTGGGGTCCAGTGTGGGGTGGCCGCTAGAGGAAGCACGGGAGTGCGCCGGGGGTGTTGGCGGAGGGTCAGGACCAGCAGGCGAGGACGAGGCGAGGCGTCGTGACGTCTGCTTGAGGGTTTGGGAGGCAGCAGCCGGGGATGAGTGGGTGGCGGAGGAGCTGAGGGCGTACGAGGCATCGAGAAACAGACGATAGGCATGCGACGCGGCGCGAGATGGAGCGACATCTGGGGCAAGGTCGACATCATTTGGCGGTCGAGGCAAGCTCTTATGCTTCTTGAACTGTCTAGGAGACGGGACCAACGGGTCGGAAAGGGCCCGGTATGTGTGCTCTGTCGACGATCCCATGATTTTCGGCGACGGAGCAAGGGACGCGGTCGCAAGCATACTCGGCATGAGCGGAGGGCGGCGGGAGCTCAACGGATCATGGGCACAGACGAGACGGGACGACGAGAGAATTGGCCAAACAGAAGAACCGACGAGGGTGGAGGTGCAGAACGGTCGCCAGAACTACGCAGCGCATACGTGAGAACCGAGGGCAAGTCGATGAAGTGCTGAGCGCAGGTGTCGTGGCAGAAGCGCGGGCGTTGCAGAAGAATGCTGGTGTAAGGAATCAGTCGGGTTGTTAAGATGACCAAGTCCGCCACTCAGACATGAAGAGAAGGATGAGATTTCTGCGTCAACGGCGGAAGAGGTCGAGCCGAGTTGGCGTGAGGCCGGGTGAGACACGAATGAGGAGGGGAAGAGAGCAGTTGACGTCGCGCAGCCGGGAAAATAAAGAAATGAAAGGTGGTATCTCGTGGAGTCGTGAGTCAAAAGATATAGGCGAGGCGGATGGGTACATGCATGGCCCTTGGCGAAAAGAGGTCGCGAGAGAAGGCTGTTTCGAAGGCGTTGGAGAATATTGGGGAGAATAATGAGAAGGGGAGAGGCCAGGGTGTGAAGCCAGCCGTTGTAGCGCAGGCTGACCACTTGAGGGCTTGAGGGCTTCCAGCTTGAGGTGGGGAGGGGGAAGGTTGGTCAGTGGGTTTGTCAGTGGGCTGTCAGTGGGCTTGTACCGTGTTGGCGAACGTGCTAGTGGCTGGCGGCGGGCGGGACGCAAGGGAATGCGCTATCAAGGACCAACTTGCCGACTTGCAAGGGTGTGGCCAGGTGGTTTAAAGTGCTGGCAGCTGGCGGGTGGAGCTCTGCAAACGTGCAAACAGGCGGCGCGCCAGCTTTTCGCGACACGAGGGATGATGGCCTGTAATAAAGTGACTCTAGGGATGTTCTCTCCGCAGTGTGATATTAAGGTAGGGGTAATAAAAGAGGATGAAGAAGTTCATTAGCTACAAAGCATAATGGAAGACCCCTTTTCTTTAGGGACATTTCCCTGATTCCCCGTTGCCAGTCCGGGCAAAGGTGGCTGGAAATCGCTCGACTAGTTTATGCACTGTCCAGCACGAACGAGCGCGAGGAGTGGCGCTAGAAGCGATCCGGCACGGCAATGGTAGCACAATCGCGAAAGAAAAAAAAAAGAAACAAGGTTGACTATTCGGGCAACACGGGCGAGAAGGAGGAGGAGGAACAAAAAAAGATTGGTAGGAAAATGACGATGAAGATTTGACGATGCATCCAGAGGCGTACAGCAGAGGCGTACAGGCGAGCATGCGTCCGTCATCGGTGAGGCACCGCCTAGCCAGCAGATGGAGCGTCACAGCCGGCGTCGCATCACCTTGGCTGACGACGGACAAGCCAGAGCGCGTATATCTCTGCAGCTAAGTATTACTAGAAAAATTTTCATTCATGCCTTTTTTATTCCATTCGAATAAAATCTTATTTTACTTGCTTTGCTTACTTTTCTTGCGACGTGCAGACAAGCAGGCCAATAGAGCCCCAGAAGCCGACATCACCAGGTGACGAGGCCCTACACAACCCGCCTCCGCGCATCTTCTTCTTCCCTATAACGTTACCTATGCCTATCCACTCATCTGCATGTCTGGGTTCCTTTTGAAGAATTTCTTCTTCCCTTTATAACAATTACAAGAAAATCTCGCACACAATCACCGACCACCTTCTCCTCTACCAAGAGCAGCGAATCGCCTTCCGTCTGAGCAACTTGCTTGGTGCGCCGGCCCCTCTCTGGTGCATCCAGCCAGTGACGTGATGGACTAGCGAGGGGGCCTGCCTTGCATAAAAGTGTGGGTGTGTGCGGTGCGGTGCTGTCCAGTGAGCCAGTGAGTGCCAGCTTTTGCCAGCTTGGTGGGATTTTTATGAATATGCAAGCCCGACTTGCCGAGAGCGAGCAAACAGGACAGTAAAAAAGGTGAGGCGCGTGCGGGGAACTTTTCTTATACTGCGTGGCTGGGAACCCTCCTTTATTATTGCCCCTTTCTTGCTTATATCAAACTCTATATCCGTATCCGTAATCCGTAGTCTATCAACGATTTTATTCATTTGATGCTGGGCTCCGCTGGCGCCGGCTTCATCCGCGTACCAGCGTTCCGGGCCGCTCCTCCCACTTGCCATGGTCGCTTCCCGCTGTGCGGATTAGGTCTAGCAAGCGGGTGCTGTGCGGAGTCTAGGTTCAACCAATGAAGCAACAGAATAACAGAAGACTGGTCTGCATTGATACTTGTCTATATCAATACTCCTGGTGTCTACGAGAAAGAAGAAGGATTTGCAAGGAGAATGTCAATCACTACAGCTGACGCCTGCAAGGTGGCCCAACCAACAGTAGCCAGTCAATCAGTGCAACAGAATTTGCCCTCCTACTACCAGTACTTGTAGGCTTGGCCCCCCATCACCCAACAGCCAGCGCATTGACGAGCTGTTGGCTTGCGAAACAACTCGACATTCTTACAGCGCAGAATCGGCTGCTTCCTCACGGAAAAAAGGCTTGAAAAATTTGAAATGAGTTAAACATAGTCAGCTGAGCTGGTAGATACCCAACCTGACAACCAAGCAGACTGCCGCCCTTTATTGCGCACAGCAGACATGCTGTGCCGCCCGCCACCACCGTACCTCGCTGCATATCACCCTGCAGCATCCTGCAATGGAAAGAAGGCTGACATGGCAAGAAGGTAGTCGATTCTGCTTCCATGAGATTCAAATGTTTAAAAAAGGGACCACGTTTTGTTTTACCAAGAATCCCACGCCAAAGCGCTTGCATCAGGTTGCCATGTTACGTCACAAAGACTCGTCGTTAATCAAGGTAGAGACAAATTGCCCAGCACGAGAGGTCGCAGCTGGCGTGCTCGTAGCTGAGATATGTGTAGAAACATTCGTTGAAAAAGTGAACGAAGTACTAAATGCCGTTCTGCTAGATGCTACGTCTTTTTTACCCCTTTTTGATTTCTTTAACTCCATCGTTTATTGGGCGAGTACGCAGCTGGAAGCCCAGGACATTGCCCAACCTCATGGAGCGATACGAGGGACAAGCAGCCATGATGTGACCAACTAGTCTCACCGTAGTTACAGAGTACGGGATATTAGCTGCATGCGGATTACAATGTCGATGCTCGCAAGCAGGCAAGATGTGAGCCACACCATGTGTCTGGTGGCCCACGTGATGGCTCGACGCTGGACCATGCTCATCGGGGTGGACGTTTATCGGGGGAATCTTGCGACATGTGCTAGAGACTACTGCTGTTGTCGGGAGGTCAAGGGGGGTTGCAATGCGTATCGTCTGAAGGTTCTTTTGGTGTTGTTGCTGATTCTTGTTTGAGCTGCGAGGCGGTTGCCAAGGTGAGATGCAAAAGCGGGCCGATGCTGCTGCCTTAGGCGTCGAGCCTGCCGCCTCTCTTCTAGAAACAGTCACAGAGCCTTGGACATTCTTGTTATTTGAAGAAGCTGTTAGGCGTAGCGTTGCTATCTCCTCAGTCGCATGAGCATAAGTTGTTGAATTTTCAGCATCAGTGTAGGTGAGGGCGAATTTCAGTACATGCTTTCGCACAGTTCGGGGGAGAGAACTCTCTTTGACGTATAGAAATTCTTTAGCAAAATCACTCTAGTAAATCAATACAATATCCTTCAACTTGCTGACTAATTTAGCTGTTCGTTCTGCTGCTGGTTGATTGACTTGACAAACGGATTTTCTAGATATCTAGGGTAGTCGTAGTACCCTAACCTTGCGTGTGAATGTGAAATGCGACATGCCAAATTACATCCAGACTACCATGGGGTAGGTGCCATTCAGTTGTGACGGGCAAATAACAGAAATCAATCGCGTTCAAAGTAAGGATAGATCTGTAGCTGCAGATATAGAAGAGCAAATGCAAGTCGCCGGCTTCTATTCCACAGGCCAGAGCAAGCTAGCTGCAGTATCCCTGGCACGCCAGTTTTACTATAATGTCGACTCAATCATGTGCCGAGCTCGTCACATGAAGTGTCAAAGCCTGAATCGAATGCGCTGGAAAAGTCAAGTATGTCGCAGTGATGCGCGTTAACTAATGTTCATGTCTTCCCCGGCGGGCGACAGCATAGCACTAAATATTGGGAACGAGCAGTAGTTTGTTCGTCAAGGAGAAAAATCAAATTCCTACTGATAGCTGTTGGAAGAATTCTATATAAAAACTGCTATAAATTCGCGTTTTTCAAGGTAGCTGAATATGTAGCTTACAAGCACGAGATACTTGGTTTTCTTGCTCATCTCCACTATAATACAAGTCCCAGCATTCCTTGGTGATAGAAGGAGCTATTTGCATCACACGTATCACGACCGTGAGAGGGTTGCTTTTTGTATTATGGCTGCTCCTGCTAACATGTACTTTCTTTGTCTGCAATCGGCTACCTAGTTTTGTTGTGTCTCGGCAAGGCGAAGAAAAGCTCGGCGTCACCAGCGGAAAGAACGAATATAGCTTGCGTTGCTGCCCATGCCATCACGAATGAGTCAAAATTGTATTTTTAGAAAACATACACAAGGGAATTCATTTGTGTTACCTCGAAAATGGTACAGTTACCTCTTATAACTCTGACTCAAAGGATGCGCCAAGCAGGCACCTGCGACGGCTCTATCAAATTATCAAACCCGTCACCGTAGAACACTCGGGGCAGGACAAATAACGTCTTCTTACTGCGCCACTTTGCCAGATACAGTTGCCGGCGTTGTGCTGCCCAGAAGCGCTGAATACTACATCTGTGTGACTTGGATTCAGGCAACGGTAGGCGGGTAGGCTTCGTCATGCTCATTCCGCTTGCATAGTGAAGCCTGAGGCTAAGCAGTTTCATGATTCGAAAAAGTATAAAGTCCCATTCTCCTGCACTGAGAACGGTTTTTAAACATTGCATCGTCTTGTGCTTCATTCTCCATCACGCCCTTATACCTGCTTCTAAGCAAAACATCGATAAAAGCAGAGTCCTTGCAACTCAACTCGCACTCAAATTCGAAATCAACAGCACTATCTCACCATCATCCATATCCTCAACATGTCGTACGATCCACCTAAGCTCACGATACACAGTATCGGAAACCCTGACCTTCACCTCGAGGTCTCTCGATGGGTTGAAGACATCGAACACGATTGTAATGGGGTCGAGGTCCAGGTGGAAAGTGGGGACGACAACCAGGCATCTCAGCTGGTGTCAGCCACCGGTGACTCCAAGCTTATCTGCACCACGTCCAAACACAGCGACCAGGTGTTGCTCTTTTTCAACGGGGACTGCCCCGATCAAAGGGAAGCAGAGGGGCGAAGACCAGCATCGCTTCCCCAGTCTGCAACTGCCACGCTCAGAACTATAGGAGGAGAACCTGGCAATGGACGTTTTCTTATAGAAAGAAATACGTCCAGTATCATTTGGAAGAATTACCGTCACGATGTCTCTGATGAGCGCGTACTCGCACGCATTTTCGAAGCCGCCGAGATCAGCAACTCTGTCATCATTCACGCGCCTCCTCACTTGACGACACTGGCTCTCCAACTTGTCATCAAATTGGCCGAGGGCATGTCGCCTGAACTCATTCACAAGCCCGAGGAGTATCAAGTTGTTGAGAACCCCTTAAGTCAGAAAAACATTGGGTTTTCGATTCGAGATAAAGAGACCCTGAAGATATCCGAACTCAAGGCGTGTAAATGCTCTGAGGACAGACGGATGTGCGGGGTCCCAACCGAGAACCAATACAAGGCCGAGATTGTTGAGAACGTGGTACGAGGCCAGCAAATTGTGGACGAGTTCCGAAGGTTCAAGACACCGGAAACCCATGGTGCGCAGCCGTACGAACATGCTGGTCTGAAAGCCGGCTACCTCCGCGCTCAAATCGCGCTCGAAAAAGTATGTCCCGCGCAGCTCTACGGCTTGGCTCCCAGTTGCACGTCCATGTCTGTCGGCATTGAGAACTTTATCTGGTCTGAAGGCCAAGACCCTCCCACCGACCAGGCTGCTGTCGTTGTGCGCAGCGGCAATAAGGGCGTTTCCAAGCTCACAAAAGGCATCACTGTGCCGGAAGCCTATGTACGTCGCGCAAAAAGCTTTGGCTTCACTGACATAAAGGGCGTATGCGGCCAGGTGACGGTCGGCACCATCATCAACGCCCACACCGGCTACTCTCAAGACAACTGGCATCGGGATATTACCGGTATGGACCGCTTCAGTCTCATTGAGGGGGCGCTGAACGAGGCAGTGGAGCAGTTGGAGAGAGAGAAGACCTTGTTGAAGGAAAAGGAGGGCAAGAATTGCGTTGATCTTGATAAGCAGGAGGGTTCGTTGAAGGGACTGGAGGACGAGACGAGGATTAGTATTGAGACGCTGGTCAGAGTGGAATGGGATGCTGAGAAGGCAGGAGAGATTTCGACGAAAATCTTGCGACCGATAACTGAACTGGTTGAAGATTAATGAAAGAATACGAGAGAGAGACTGAGAAATGAATGAGGCGAGAGATGGCGCTGGATGTTGTGGCGAAGTCACACTGTCTCGGGGGTGTATGGCGAGGTCTGCTGCGTGGTGTGAAGGCAGGCACGCAGGCAGGCCTCTGGATTGATATACCGCATTCAACAAGACGCAACTGGACGAGTCATTCAACTGATTTGTTATACAAAGCAGGCGGTTACTAATAGATTGAACCTAATATAGTGATTAAAATTAGCATCAGATGTGAATCAGTAATGTGCCAAGTTGGCCGACCTCTTGCTATTTGACTGCTGACACTACACATTATGACTTTTGCGATGATGCTCTACAGACGACAGGTTCTGAGCGTGTAAATACCAATGTAGTGTCGTTAGCAATAACAATCGATGGCTGCCGTAATTTCCAAGTGACGCCAAGAGGGAAATGGTCCCATCAGAATCGGCTCCGCAGTGGCACGACCCGGGGCGATTCAAATCGAGGGACCCCCGCCATCTGCAATACTAAGACCAAAAAACAAGAGTATTTTGTAATGTGGGATTTTTCTCAGTGATTGCAGCTACTTACCACTTGGCGAAGCGTTTGATTGGCTCAAGTATCTCTCTGGCATTGAATGGAGGAAAATGTCGACTCACAGAGGGTGCCTGGCTAAATACCCAGAGCCTCACTTGGATGCCAGGTACCTAATTGTAAGGTGGTATTCATCAAGGGTGCCGCTGTATGCATCTGTGGCTTAAGAAGAGACGAGATGAGGACTTTTTGTTAAAATTGGCATGGAAACCCCCTGCTAAAGTGGCATCTTGAGGGTTGTACTCAAAAGCCAATGGAGCTAGTGACCTCGATACCTTGTCCTTGACAGCTGCCAAAGAGACAATGCAAGCTCTTTTTTTTCTTGTCTCTTTTTCGCCTTTTGTTTCTCGAGAGAGGTGAGAGGGTAAACACACTCGGCTAGTGAAACTTGGGGCCCTTGTACCCGGGGCTATGAAACTAGACGAAATAAGCAGATGCCTAATCGGTACCGTTGGCGTGCCCATCATGCTGGTGGCTTGGGGAAGTGGATAAGCTGGAGACGAGATGGAGGGCAAGCAATCTGAACAAAAAGTTGGTAGTTGATTGGGAAGCGACGTGGCGACTAGCTACTTTGTTGGTGAGTGCGGCGATGACATGTTTTTTTTTTTTTTTCCTGGCGATTAATTTTTTCTCTTTTTTTTTTCTTTCCGAAAACTCCTGCGCCAAGCCCGTGATGAAAGACATTCCTTGTACACGACGTGCGAGACACCGAGACAACCGGTAGGCGATGGTGGGATGGTGGTTTTGGCTAGTGGCCCTATGACGACGTCGGCTGCCTCTACTGGCCACTCCAGCCTTGTTACTGGCCGCTACAGGGGCACGAAGGGGAACCAAAGGTGCCAAGATGGGATTCGGCCGGATTATTAGCGTGGCAACGTTGAAGAGTGACGTTGCAGGGTCTTTGATGCATGGGAATGGATGTGTGTAAGAATAGCATCAAGACGAGGGAACCCCGCTCAGCCGCACACCCATTGCTGCCGATTCTCTCTCACGACAGAGTCATTCACCAGCACCACCTTTTTCTACGCCATTCTTCTTTTACGGCTTTACGCCTCCAACTAGTTACAACCAAAGTGCCAGAGTCGGCCAACATTGGCCCACCAGGTCACACGGCAACCTCGTAAAAATCAGCTTTCTTCTGCCTACATTGCCTCATCGTATCATCTCCAGCCGCACCGTCTGTATGGAGTAAGTTGACCTCGTTCCGTTTGCTTCCTTTTTTGACCCCTGTCGCCCACCCTTCGGCTTCCTGCACATCTAATTACGTAGCATCTGACAACAAAGGGCTGCAGGCAAGACATATAAACATGCATAGTCTCGCCTCGTCCTGTTTGCTTTCCAGACCCTTTTCTTTTTGCTTCCTATTGTAATGGACCAAATCTTTCATTTCCCCCATCTCTTTCCACTATCAGTTGATCTTCAACTAAGCCATTCGCTTATCAACAACTAAAACAAACCCCAAGAACAGCGTTGCATTACTACACGTGAATAGGAAAAATAACGGCAACAAATTGACTCCTTATATTCATCTTTTGACAAATACCACCACATCCACCATCATGAAGACTGCCGCCGCCGCCGCGACCGCCATCCTCGCCGCTGGCCTTGTCGCCGCAGAGCCTCAGCATCACGCCCTACCCTCGGGCACAAAAATCAACTGCGCGAAACCCAACGCAAGCTACTGCATGGGCGGCGACATTATCCTGCGCTGCGGATCCGACGCCCTCGGCGAGCCGGCCCGTTGCTCCGCCAACGTGTCGGGTTACCCGCCCGCTGGTGGCGTCGCCGAGTGCTGGGAGAGCTCTCGCGACGCCGGCGACGCGGCCTGCCAGAAGAATGTGAGTTGATACTCTTGTCATCCACTACTGTTCTTGTGTTGCCATTTGCGCACACCGTCTTGGATGACATGAAAGAACAGGTTACTAGAGATTGGACGATTGAACTTTTCAAGTCTTTGGTGCTAACATGGTCATCTGTAGTGCGTCGTCTACGCCGAGAATCCATTTACCTTGCCCGCCGACAAGTGTACCCCGTCGGCTACAGAGGCGGGCCAACCTACCAGTACCGGCTCTACCGCCACGTCTACTTGGACCACCACCGGCAGCAGCAGCAGCTCTGCCGCATCGTCGAGTACCAGTGGCAGCAGCTCTACCGCCTCGTCGAGTACTGGAGGTGGCAGCAGCTCTACCTCGAGCAGCGGTCCTCCCGCTTCTTCCTCGACTGGCTCCCACACATTGCCGAGCTCTTCTACCGCGCCAGCTTCCACTATCAGCAGCAGCAGCAGTAGCGCCTACATCAGTCTGCCCTCTCCCCCTCCCGGAACCCCTCCCGGAACCGCCAGCACTCCCACTCACACCGGTAGCAACTCGACCATCACCATCCCCATCATCACCGGGTCCACAAGCACCATCAGGTCGACCAGCACCACCAGCAGCGGCGGCGGCGGCGGAGGAAGCATCATCACCCTGACCAGCACCGCCGGCCCCAAGCCCACCGCCACGACTCCTCCACCCAACTCCAACGATGCCGCGGGCAACAATGCCATGAGCGGCCTCTTTGTATTTGGTCTGGCCATCGCCGCCCTCTTCTAAATGCTTGCATAAATCACGACTCTAATGAAGAAAGTAGAGGGTTTTGAGTTTGCTTTTGATTTCCGACTTGGGGATGACTTGAATGTATAAACGCAACGAATGTGAAATATTTGCTTTGCTTTTTGTGGAAAGAACTGGATTTGCTGTAAATACGAGGTTGAGATCATAATGGCATGCAACACATGCAATAATACATGTCTACATTTTTTTTCTGCAAACAGAGGCCAGAACTTTGCACGAGTCTTCTTTTTTAGTCAAGTACAGTCATGATTTGGTCGTGATGGAAACCAATCGGTTGTTGGAGTCCGACACATACAGTACCGCGCTGTACCAACTGCATGCACCACGCTGCACATTGACAAAATTGATTTCGTACAAAAGTCCGTCCGGGTCCTTGACAACTCCGTCCAGGCCCTGAGCCGGTCGATTCGCGAGACGGAAGCGTCTATATATATCCACGCCCACCGGACCCCCCTGTCCTGCGTCATCCAACCCCAGGAACTGCACTCAGGGGCAAGCTGAGCGCCTGCCAACTCTGCATGAAAAATTCAAGAAAATGGCCTTGGTCAATAAGTACACGGGCCTCCTGGTCAATGGAAACTTCCCCACGGGTGGTGCCATGGCAGGAAACGCGTCAGCCTCGCACGGTCCTGTCTGTGTCTTTTTTTCCCCCCCGGGACGGTGACGTGTGCGGATATGATGGCCGCCGGGATTGCCGGAATTAAAAAGGGTGCTGTAATCGACATGATGAATTCATTCTTAACTCGACAATTGTGTGTTTTTTTTTTTCTTTTTCAACGTTTGTTGGTCTTGGAGGATTAGTTGGTGGCTCAAAATGCATTGGTTGGGTGGCTTCGGGCGCCACACTTGCCACGGCGAGCCGAAACAGGCGCGTTTCGAAACATGCTGTTCCCAAACAGATATGCATGCACGAAACATGTCATCCAGGTCCATTCACAATGCTGCTATCCACAATGCTGCCATCCAATTCTCTCCCCTCCGTTCTTGTTCATGAACCAACCAACCCCCTTGTCTAGTCCATCTTCAGCGGGAGATTCTAGTTTCCCGGGCACGACTCTCAGGCACGCTATGCTGTGGGGTTGCTTGCAGCTCCCGGGCCTTGCCCCCCTCCTGCCCCTTCTTGCGAACGTCCGTCCACGTTAAGCAGCAACCAAAACGTTCGTCCCGCCCGCGGCCTTGGAAACAGCCAATCCCGGTTGCGGACTTGTTCATGCTCTGGTAGCCAACAAGTTGGCGCTGTAGCGAGCTTGTGGAGGCGGAGTAACATGCTTGGGTGGTGCCCTTGCTTCAGGTGGGAGACGAGAAAGCTCGGCGGCGCTTCGACGCTCTTGGATTTTTTCTTCTCCGTTTTTCAGCCAGGGACGAAACTCGCTCTCGAAAGGCCGTGGTGGCGGGGATTCATTTCCAGCTGTGCTGGGTCATTAGATGCGATGACGCGGGACTACTAGCGATCTGAATCAAGATGGGGGGGGAACGTGCCCTCGAGATATAAGAGCCTCCTCTACGCCAATCCCTCCTACGCCTCTTCTACTTTGACGTCCAAATCCTCTTATTCCACAAAAAAAGAAAACGGTCAAATATACACCTCTGACGATTTAATACAACCACTACCACCATGAAGTTCAACGCCGCTCTCATCGCCGTCGTCGCCGCCGCCGCCACCGCCCACGGTGCCGCCGTCGACGCCGACGACTTCTCCGATCTCGACGCCTTTGTCGCCAACGTCCCCACCGACGCTCTCCGCGCCGCGCAGTCGTCCATTGCCGCGGGCGTCCAGCCCACGCCCGACGCCACCACGGCCAATACCCCCGCCGAGACGTCCCAGGTCGCCGCCATTGCCAAGGCCGACGACGGCCTGCCCTCCGAGGAGGACATTGACAAGCTCATTGCCAGCGCCGACGCCCAGTTTGGCAACCCCGGCGACAACAAGGGCCTGCCCGCCCCGCCCGCCGCTGCCGCTGCCGCTGCCGACGCCAACGCCGCGCAGGCGACGCCGCGCGACGCTGACCAGCCCGCCCCCGAGGTCCTCGAGGCGATCAAGGGCGTTGTGGCCTTTGCCAAGGCGGCCGCGGTGACTGGTACTGCTCCGGGCATTGGCTCGGCCACGGCCACGGGCGGCGCGGCTACGGCCACGGGACTGGTTGTGGACAACAGTGGCAACGGAACTGCTACCCCCAGCCAGGTCTGGACGGCGGCAGCTGCACCTCGCCAGGCCGTCGGCAGCCTTGCCGTCGCTGGCATGATTGCCGCCTACTTCCTGTAAAGTCGGGATGGTGGAGACGCAAACACTTTTGCAGCCTTCTTCGACGGTTGCGCATAATAGACACCGGGGGACAAGCTTTTGAAAGAGTTAAAGAACCCGGGGTAATAGATTTGTTATATTAGTTCATGTATTTGGTAGTGGGTGGAAATTAAATATGGATTAGCTACTTGCAGAGTATATAAACGCTTGCTCCACGAAAATGAAATGAAAAAGATACTGGGCGATTTGTAGGCGTGACAACTGCCATCAAAGCTGGTACTTCCACTTTGTCGAGTTCATGACCCATAGCTGCGGCGCCTCGCCCTCGCCGTCATATACATAACTCTTGTGCAACGCATAGCGGAACAGCGCCTGCCGCAGCGTATCCTCGTTGACCTCTGGCCGTCCCAGCCTTTGCAGCACCACCGCCGTGCTCACCTCCTCCTCCTCCTCGTCCTCTTCTTCTTCCCCTTGCTCGTCCTCCGGACTGCCTGGACTCGTCATGTCCCATTCATCCAAGCTACCCTCGTCGGACGAATCCATCAGTTCAAGCCGCTGCCGCCGCCGCCGTTCGCTGCTCCTCGGCCCTGCCGCCCCGCCTAGCGCCGCGTACACGGCCCGCAAGAAGCTGGGCGGCAGCGGCAGGCCGGCGGGCACGCTGCAGTGCGGCGACCACATGGCGCGCGGGCGGCCGGGAAGGTCGTGCAGTGTCTGGAGTAGAGTGGCCATGGCGGCGTCGGCGTCGAGGAAGCCGCGCAGCGTGCAAAAGGTGGGCTGCGCGAGGACGGCGTTGAACTGGCGCGAGGTGAGGCGCGCGGACTTGAAGGATGCGGGGGGAAGGTGGCTGAGGATCTCGGTAAAGATTTCAACGGGGAGTGTGTTCATGGTGATTTTTTATTTGTTCTTAAATCTTTGTTGAGATCTTTAGAAACTCGGAGTCGAAAGGAATCGTGGGGTTGAGGAATTGGTTTGAAGGTTCGTGTAAGTGGTGAGAAGCAGCTTCCAAGACGGCAAGATGCAACCGAAAAGGAGCGACTAAGACGGGGAGGATTTCGATAAGAAGAAAAAAAAATTTGAAGAGATGTGCAAAATGATAAATACCTCGAGACCAGCTTTCAAAAGGGCGTCTTCAACTCTTCGTCGGCGCACTTCGAGCCCGTCCGGGTTCTCAGCCCAAGGACTGCCTGCCCAAAAGGGTTGCTTGCCCAGCTTAGCGTGCCCCCGGCCACTAGTTAGGTATAGCTCCTTGTCCGTTGTGTCTACCATCAGCCTTATTCAGCCTCACCTAGTGATGGGCCATTTTTGTTGGTTGAAAGCAACGAGGCAATGATTGAAATGTGAGGCTTTTGATCTTGTGACCAGTTGTTGTTTTGACAGCTGAGTGTGGCGCGCGGAGGAATACAGACGATGGATGCAGTGGCCAGTCAGCGCCCAAAGATCTACTGGTATGCAACGGTCGGAGAGTTTATTTTCATGACTCGGGACTTGGCTTGGGGTCTGTCGTGACGAAAAACGATGAAGGGTCGTTGTTGCGCCCAGCAGGATGATTAGTAGATAGATGTGTTGGGCACGAGACGGATTTTAAGAACTCTGTTTTATTACTTTTGGATGATTGCATCAACGCAGCCATTCAAGTACCAAGGCGATGGGAAATACGTGTTGATTATACAGTGCATCCAGGCGCACTCTACATCTGCCGCCGAATCTCTTGCAACACCCTAGTATCCGATTTCCACATGAGCGGCAACCATGGCGGGTATTTGAACAGCCGCATCGCTAGGCGTGGCCTGACAATAACATGAAGATGTAGATGGTGGATGGAGACAATGTCGGGGTAAAAGATGTTTCCTATGAGCTTTCGTCGCCCTCGGTGGTACCCTGAAAGAACAGCCGAGCGTGGCAAACCCGGGCAATTTCTCTGGATTAAAAGGTCCTTGACACGATTCATCTCTTCAACTGCAAGCGTGGCAGTTAGTATTGGTAGGCTAAAATCATGAACTGATGAATTCTCACGAAGTGCAACGTTTCCGCCGTTTAAGCTCTCGATATCGCGAGCAACATGACCTTTTGGCATAATGAGCCAGTGATGTTGGCCTGCAAGCCGCACATTATCAATGGCAATCACGTCGTCATTCTTGAAATGAAGACAAAAATGGTGAGTTTTGGACGTTGATTTGTGGGATGATTTCTGACTCCGTACCTCGTAGACGATGCTGGTAAAGTTGCCACGATTGCAGAATTTACAGACGAGCTGGACCCTTTCTGTCCATTCCAAGTTGGCTAGATAGTGCCATGTCTTTTTAAGCATTGCCGCCCTGTTGGGAATAGTTTATAGCGTAGCGAAGAGGGGACGGGCCACAACACCACGCGATGTGATAATGGAGAGAGGATAAGGCCGATGTTGGCAAGTAGCTGGCGATTTGCTGAAATACAAGGTAGCCGCCGAGTGCCTGAGGCGACTTTTTGTGAAACCACTCAAATCAACGACGTGCGGATTCTTACTTTTCTTGTAAGTCTTGGGTATTCGGCGTCTACAAGTGATTTTGTTTTGAATTGCCACCGTTTTTTTGCGTCTTGTTCAGGTAGCCGCCTGTCCTACAAGGGGACAGACAGCACATGCACCACGAAATGCGCCACGTCAGATGTCTGCCTTGGCCGCCGAAGAATCAACATCAAATATAGAACAGACGGAGAATAGGCTGGTCGCCCGAATCTTGCCGCGGACAACTTTTTCTCTTCAACACGTGCTGCTGAGATGTTGCTGTCGTATCTCGCCATACATCTGTTGCTGTGGCCGACGAGAAGAAGGCTCCTGTTCTCGCAAGAAAAGCAACATGCGAGCTCATCTCTGCCTCACACGACACCATCTGTATTTCAGATTGTAAATGTTTGATTCAAAATCAATCCAGTCTCGGATACATCTGTTTGGGTTTTCATGACAGTGTGCCAGCAGGCGCTGAGTGCTCGTCAGACGTAGTGGCTTATACGAGGGACATTAACGACGGCGACCCTAGGCAAAAGACGGCTACAATTTGAAACATCGGGCTCTTTAATTGCTCTCAGTGGCTGTGGAAATGGCTATTGCTGCCTGTTGTCTTGTCTTTGCTATAATTGGAATGGCTGCCTTGAGGGCCCTTTACCGGGACGTCGTAAAGAAACTTTTTGAAACAACGCTGCTCTAACTATGGGACGCCTTTGGGAGACTATTTGGGGTCATGGATGCAGAAATGCACGCCATGGATTATTTGTTTTGCCTAAATTGATGGCATATTCGCTGCCATGTTACAGCGTGCAGTCAACATCGTTGTTAGGTACATTACTCAACCATTACCCAGCACATGTTGCCTACTTGGCGTCACGAAAGTCTCTCACAAGATAATATACAGCTGTAAGCAGCGTTTTCATTCTAGATTTTTACGCATACGTTGATGTACATATAATGGAACCAACCCAAAGACTCAGTGGCCTTTTCGGCCCTGCCGTCCATCTCCATCGCACCCTACAAGCGCAATGATGCTTCTGATTTCAATCAGAGCATTTGGCCAAACACAGTTTTTCATGAACCAATGATGTGAGCTCATTGAAAATTTGTCAAAATTTGGGATACAGTTACAGATGGAAAATCGCTGGACTACCATGCGAGGAGGCCTGCCTGGGCGCGCGCTCGTGAGCGCCACTGCCGCAGCCATGGTGTACAACATTGACGCTGCGACGACTGGCCGTCACAGGGAAGCCTACGAGTAGACGCCACAAGCATGAATACAACCCGCATCTACCTGTGGCTTCCAAAAGGCCATTGTTCTTGCCAATATCTCGTGAGCGGATCAGAATAACTGGGCGGACGGGAGCCGGCAAACGAGCTTCACGAATGCGCTACTACGCTTCGTTGAACTGGTAGATTGGATGGCGGCACAGACGAGATTATTCAGCACTCCAGAATTGCCACCACGACGGTTGTTATGGATAACTGTGGTTGGGTTGACGAGATTATTGTCTCGAGGTATGGCGAAGTTGCGAGTCTGGTTCGCCAGCAACGTTGTTCGAGAAGAAGTGAAGAGGGAAAATTACAGGCCGTCGTCGAGAGAGAGTCTCACGCTGGCCGTATCTGCACATTTGTTGGGTAACAATCTTGATCAGAATAATCGCATGCCCGATTGTACCGTTAATTGGTCTTGTAGCTAGCCGCTGTCCCGGTCACGGCCCATGGCGACAATAGGGCTGGCTGATGATGGCGGCGGTTTTAGGCAAGTTTGCTTTTGATTTCAGCCTTGAAATGCAGCAACTTGCAGAGATCGACATTGCCCGGCCTAGCGTCTGCGCCACGTGCAACCCTGTGCTCCTTGATGCTGCCTGCCAGCCTCGCCTGGTTAGTGTTGTCAAAGAGAAAGGGCGCAAGCAAATACAGGCAATCAAGGGGGCACGGGGACCCGGGGATCCGGGTATACATGGCTGAGAAATCAAGCGAATGCTGTCCGACTCTGCAAAGGACAAGGGACACGAGTTGACAAGTTTCCCAAGTGGAACGGATATTGTTAGAGGCGTACTGGTAATTAGACAGCTGACTAGACCTTTTACCTTGGCTGCTGATCGACAGTGACATCCGTTGCAACCCCTCAATTGCTTCCCCCCCAGTCATAGTCACTTCTCCCTCCACACCGTCACTAAAAGGAGAGCTGAAGTCGCGCCCTTGTTCCTTCCATGCATCCTTGCTGCGGGCGCAGAAAAGCATTTATCATGCGACGTGACAGGCTCCCGGAAGCAGCAGCATCATTCTTGATTCTCTTTGTGTCTGTCTTTGTTGCAACACCACGCGACGCAGGCTAATCAAAGTCCAAGACATCCCACCCCCGAGTCTCGACCCAACGCGCCCTTTCTTCTTCATCGTTCCTGCATCTCCCATTCCACATATCCCATCTCTTGAATATGTGAAGACAAGACCAGCCAAAACGTCAAGCGACATCAAATCGTGACGCTGTGTCTGTGGTGTTGCGCCCCAGCTGTCACAATTCATATTTGACTGTTCCACGATATATCCTTGTGCCTCTTGTGTGTAGCCGACGAAAATCTGAAACCAGCACAAACGCCTCCTACAACCCGCCCCTTTGGCTTCCAAAAGTCAGCCAGCCAGCCAGCCCCCCTCTCGAGGTTATGCGATTGTCTGACAAGGCACGAGCGGCCGTTGCCGCGCCCAATGTGCGCTCCAAAGCACATGGCGGGCGGTCTGGCGCCGACGCCCGCATCGATATTCACATCACCAACCACTATGCCGCCAAAGTTTACACGACCGGCGCCAGCATCACCGGCGCGGCCGTCATTCGCGTCCCGCGCGACACGCCGTTTGACCGCGTCGTCATTCAGTTTGCCGGCGTCGCCGCCACGCGCAACTACATGATGCCCGAGATTGACCAGGTCCTGCACCACTTTCTGCTGCTCGACATGCCCCCCGTTTCCAAGACGACGGCAACGGCGACGACGACGACGGCGCCCCCGCTGCTGCCGTCTGACCGCATTCTCCGGGCCGGCCGCACCTACACGCTCCCGTTTCACTTTGTCGTGCCGGAGCGCTTGCCCCTCGGCTCCTGCAGCCACCGCTGCGAGCACCCGTCGGTGCGGGAGCACCACCTGCGCTTGCCGCCTAGCACGAGGGCCTGGGGCGACCGCGACGACGCCAGCCCCGAGACGGCCAGGGTGCAGTACTGCGTGTCAGCGTCGGTGCTGCAAAGGTCGGTGTTTGCGCCGGAGCCCGTGTCGGTGCTGCGCGGCTACCACGAAGTCAACGTCTTGCCGGTCCATGCCGAGGATGCACCGCTGGACGTTGGGCGCGGGGGAGGAGACAAGGGGGCAGCAGAGTACAAGCTCACGAATTCCAAGGTGCTGAAAAAGTCGCTGGTGTCGCGGAAAATAGGCACCGTGGCTGTCGAGGCGGCGCAGCCTCGTGCTGTCGTCATTTCCTCGGCTGCGCGTCATGTGTCACGGACTCGAATAGCGCTGAAACTTGCATTTATCCCGACGGCACGGATAGATGGTGGCCGCGCTTCATCATCATCACTATCATCATCATCCCCCGCCGCTGGCTCCGAGGAAGCGCTGCTGCCCACGGTGCATTCCATCACGGCCAAGCTCGTCGCCAAGACCTACTACAACACGTCGCACATGGGTGCCTTTCCGGACCGGGACCGCAGAAACGAGCTCAACTTTGGGGCATCGATGTACTATACCGACACCAGCCGCACGACGGATGTGCAGTTTGGCCGCGACGAGGGCTGGCAGCGGGTGCAGAAGAACCAGGCGGACCAGTCGAGCGCGTGGGCCATGGCGCTGGATGCCGGTTTTCAGCTTCCAGTCGACCGCAAAAAGATTTTGCTGCCGACTTTTCACAGCTGCTTGCTGTCGCGGACATATACACTGCGTCTCTTCCTGTCTGTTGGCCCTGGGCGAATCACTATTGCACTGTCGGTGCCTCTGCAGGTCATCGTGGAACCTGGCCCTGCTACTGTTCCACGGCCTCCTCCGGACGGTGTTTCTGGACGCGGGGGAACTGATGTTGCGCTGCCGAGATACAAGGACCATCTGTTTGTGCAAAGACGATAAGACGACGATATTAATACTCTGATACCTCCTGGGATCGGCATAATCATGTAGAGACGCATTTTGTTTTAGAGCTTATGGGGTTTTAAAGCGTTTGGTTTCAAAGCATCTATCATATGCCTGATATATACACACATTTTGACATTTTAAAAACAATTCTTGCATGTTTTCATCATCTTCTATGGAAATCTATGTGCACTGTTCTCTGCCCGTGTCCGCCTCGGCCGTGTCTGCCCTGCCCTGCCTGGCCGCATCCGCCGCGGCCCGCTCCAAAATCTCCCTGATTACGGCCCCCTTGTACTCGGTATACGACCCGACGCCTTCGCCACTCGCCTTTGCCTTTTGCGACGACTCGCGCTTGACCCTTGCGTAGAGGTCCCTGTCGGCGGGGCACTTTCGCAGCCAGTCGCACAGCAGGCGGTGGCGCGCCGACTCGAGGTCGAGCTCGCCGGGCCCGTACACGTGCAGGTTGACAAGGACGGGCTCGTACAGCGCAAACAGGCGGTGCTCGTACCACGGCGGCTCGCGGAACAAGAAGTGGTACCCCGCGGCCTCGACGAGCGCCGGCACATACGACGCCTCGTCGGCCGGGTCGGCCACGATCAGGTCAATGTCGATGACGGGCTTGGCGGCGAGGCCGGGAACGCAGGTAGAGCCGACGTGGTGGATGGCGTGGATGACGGCCGGGGGTAGCGCGGCGCGGATGCCGGTGGCTAGCTGCGCAAAGGTGGCGGGCCACGAGGGATCCGGGTCGACAATGTCAATCGTGTGCGGCACCTTGCGCTGCGATACCCATTCCACGCACTCAAACGCCTTGATGCCCTTTTCCATGGTGAGAGTTGTATATTTGGGGGTATGGTGTTGTTGTGGTTGTTGTTGTGTATTGCTTAACGCGTGGGGGTGTCCTATTCAAGGCAAAAGGCGCTCGCTAGGTACTGGGGTTAAACTCCGATACCTCAAAGCGGGAGAATATGGTGTGTGGTGATTAAGGGGAGGCGAGGGCATCACGAGCCGGGCAAAGTGAAGGATCTGGATGCATGTGATGATGCTAAAGTGAGGAGAGGACTCTATTTGAAGGTGGTTCACGGTGAGCAGTAGCTTCGGCTGAGTCAGCCAGTAGCGGTGTGCAATGTTGAGGCTCGAGGCTCCTTGTTTAGTAGCGTTCTTGATACTCCATACTAGTTCGTGATGATGACAAGGTCAGCAAGGTGAAGGTGTAGCCTGCTTTGTGGCGCGGTGAGACAAAGGCCGAGCACTGACAAACAAACCACACAACTCGAAAGTTGGCCGAAGGAGGTAAAGGAGGGAACAAGGGTTAATAAATCGGTTGATACAACCCACTGTAGGCAATGGTTAGTAGATGAAGATACTGGAGATGCAGGGCGCAAAATACCTGAGTGTCATGTGGCCTCGGAGTAAGGTGTCCGGACGCAATAAAGGGCGTCTTTGAGATGATTACACGCCAATCTGGTACTACAACATACCACGCTGTACTCAGTACTCGCACAATAGGTTTTCTAGATTGTAATTTGGTTTCTGCATGATAGTTTGTTGGCTAGAAAGTGGTGGCGATGCTCATGTTACATAGGTTCAGGCATCGTTCGGAGGTGTCTGTATATATATTGTTCATGAGAGGGGTCGCATTAATATGGACTACAAGCCACTCAAAGTTTCACTCAATACCGAGTTTGACCGCGATATCTTCATGGTCTTAAACTATGCTAGAAACGCAGACTGTCTCACACTGTACAAGTCACTCAAAATGCCCATTTATAACGAAATGTAAACCCATATTGTCATGCTGTCAAAATATGCTATAAACGCCAAGAATGTCTTTTCAACCGTATGCCCCTTCAATCCTCAATGATAAAGACGTACTTGTCCAGCGACTCGTACCACTGCAGCGCGCTACCAAAGGTAAAGGCAATCGATGCCCAAATCAGCGACAGCTCGCTCTGGTAATGGCACCAGTGAGCCTCGCAGTAGCCAAACGACGCGGCGAGGGTCCAGCCGACGCCGCCGAGCAGATTAAACAAGCCAATGTGCCAGCCGATTTTGAACGGCTGCGGCGTGTACCAGTTGGGCTGCGTCTCGAGAATGTAAAAGACGGAGGCGAGGGCAAAGAGGATGCCGCCGACGAGATATGGTAGGTAGTAGACGCCCCATTTGACCTGCACGCTCAGGTGGATGCCCGGCAGCGCGAGGATGCCGCACAGGTAGAAGATGGTGGCGCCGAGCGACATGGTGGCGGACGCGAGGAAGCCAATCTCGTACACGTAGTGCGTCTTGACGTCCTTCCACGACGGAAGCCACTGCCACTCGCGCTCGCCAAAGGGGTTAGTGTTGTTGCCGACACGGCTCGTGCCGCCAACGGCCTGCTGCTCAGTGCGTGCCGCCGCGCCGCCGCCGCCGCCGCCGCTCTCCTCGTCGCCCAACGTCGCGGCGCTGCTCGGCGTCTCGCCATCCCCGTCCGACCCCTTCTCCTCCCCGCCACCACCACTGCCGCCGCTGACGCTGCCGCGCAGGGCACCGCGTCGAAAGCTAAAGCGCTCGGCAAAAAACGTCTCCATGGCGCCGCCAAACTTGGTCTCGGCGCGGTCGTTCCACGACTCGAGCATGAGGAGAAAGGCGCCAATCTGAAAGAGCGTGGCGCCGATAAAGGACGTGATGCCGCCGGCAACGTCGACTTCGTGCGGAAACTCCGTCTCCGGGTAGGCAATGGGCATCCAGTAAAAGAAGCCGCAGGCGATGAAGAGCGCGCAGCCGACGGTAAAGGAGACGCCAATCAGCCACGACACGTCCCAGTAGGGAAAGACGGTGAACATGCGGAGGATGCCGAGCAGCACGCGCTTGGGCTTGGACGTGTTGCGCAGGCGGTGCGCGAGCGGCGCGGCGCGAGGAAGCACAAAGATGTGGCGGCCTGCGGCGGTGAATAAGTGTGGTTATTAGCAACGGAACCCTAATATGACGAGAAACATGGAGACCTAGTGGAAAGGGAAGAAGGAGAAGAAGCCCGCTTACCCTTGCGAAACTCGCGCGCGTTCCAGCGGATGCGCGCCCGCTCACCCTGCTCCGGGTGCTCCCCGTCGGCGAGGCCGTCGTCGGCGCGAATGTCAAAGATGGCCGTCGTAGGGTTGAGAAAGGCAAAGGGCCCCGACACGCTGCCCTGGCGGAGGGCCAGGTTGGGGCCCGAGGGCGTGAAGCGCGTGTCGCAAAAGGAGAGCGCGCGCGGGGGCGCCCCGGGCCGGTTGTGCGCGTGCGTCAAGGCCGAGTGCTTCCTGCGAAGCGGGTGCGCAAAGGAGATGCTGCGCGGCGCCGAGGGTCGAGGACCGCCAGCAGCGCCGCCGCTGTGCGACGCGGTCCGGCGGCTTCCTGCGGATGGTCGCGTGTTCCAGTTGACGTTGGCAAAGGAGATGTTGCGTCTCGTCTTGGGTCGCGGGTTGGGGCTCGTCGGCTCGCTCATGGCTTGGGATCGGAATCGTTTTCGGAAGAGCGGGAGGAGGCAAGGTCTTGGCTTGGCGCTCGGGTTCGATGGTGGCGGTGCCGAGACACGGGAGCCGGGGGTAGGCCGGAGATGGTGATGACTTGTAGATTGGGCAGATTGTTTGTGATTTAGCACGAAGCTCACAAGGTGTTTCCGTCAAGAGAAAAAGAAGCAAAAGGATAAAGAACTATGTATACCGCTTTTTTTACTTTCCAGTCTTACCACCCGCCCTTTTTGAGGCGGAGCTCGAGCTTGACCCAGAGAGTTTGGCCCGGACCTTGGAAACACGGGCGAACCCCACTAGGGTAGTCTAGTTATAATTAGCAGCTAGACATGAAAGAGCGGAGAGACAGGAGACCTTTTTTCTTTCCTCGTCGAATGGCATTTCGATCTCGGCAAGAATTCTGCCTCTCGGGGGCCGGGCAGCTTGTGGACATGGACCCCCATGACATGGTGTGCAGCATTGCCCGGTTTCAATGCCAAGATCGCAAGCCTTTCAACGTAGTGTGCATGATTCGTGGCTAAGCGAAGCTACTTTGTTGTGAGGATTGACGAGCCTACGCATCATTAGGGCCAGACATGGAGTACAAGCCAAGTAGACGTTTAGATGATGGCAATGTTGGCTTTAATAGAAGCTCAGCGCAGGTCATCATCACTATCCCGTCATGAGACCCTGGAACAGCGATGCCACAGGGTTTTCCTCCACACCCCCACACTCTCCACTAGTTAGATGTGGCAGTTATTTACCAATTAGCTACTGAGTAGAGTCTGTCTCTTGCCGCGCAACATCTCCCGAAGTCGCAATGTGTTGTGGTTGAACCATCGACTTGGAAGTCATCTTGATGTGTCTGATCAAAACAGGTTCATAAACAGCCAGGTAAAGACTAGATCGATGAACCAAGCAAACGAGGAACCCGCGATCGGGCAGAGGCGCGGGAAAAAGGCGGTGCCATCGCTAACTAGCTATTCGGTGGCTCGATGTGGATCGCGGCTATTCCATCAGTGCCTTGGCGATGCCAGCATCTGCGGAATTGCAGTACATTAAAAGCCTCTTTAATTAAGTTCTACTATCTCAGAAGAAGTAAGATAAGGTGGAAAAACGGCTTTCACCGTTGTACGGCTCCGTCCAGGACCATCACCTCGGCACTAGTTCACACTGTAGCTACTGCCTTGGTGATGTACACCAGCCCATGGCGACTCACAGCCTCCCCATATTATAAAAGTATGGTCGCTTTCAGCCGCATCATTTTTTATTGCCCGTCATTTCTCGAGGTGTGACAAAGGTCTTGTTGATTGTTGGTGCGAACATCGGCGTGTTACCCCGCAAACCACTCATACGAGGTAATGCGACGGATTTGCAGACAGGTCACATCATTCCTTTACCAAGTACCTCGATCGCCATTATATAAACATTAAGGATGCCACACCACACCGAAGGAATCAGTTCAACCATGTATAATATCCCTTGGTAATGGCCATGCCCGGCAATGGCTTCACTTGTATACTGACGTTGGCAGTCGCGTATCGACAGTCATTGAATAAAAGAATTTGGTAAAGTTGAAGCTCGCAAGGACAGCCTGATATAGCTTTGCAAAGTCGCCCTCAGTCTCATTAGGGTAACATGCCATTCGATCAGCGCTCTTTAGTCTCTGAGGAAGTTGTGTCGCTTCAAGTGGTGCAAGAGTGCATTTTGTGTACACAACAAGGCAGCCTTGTCAAACAGTTGATATGAAGCGTCCAAGAAGCCTTGTAGGTGAAGAAGAAATGACGAGGCAACAGGATCAGGTGAGGCTAGAAGTATTCACGGCGATGAGCGGTACGCCGGTAGAGGTACCCACCCAAGTCACCACAGTTCATCTCCATTGCCCGTTATATTAACTAGCATTGATCGCCACTATTAGCTTCACTTTATTAATATAGGCTTTGATCAATATAAATTGATATTACTTGATGATGGCATAATTATCATCACGTATCAGTGCTGCGTCTTGATGGGTATTCGCTACTACTGCGCCCTAACCATCTAACTAATCCGTTAGCAGCATATTGCCCTGCCAGCCTGGCTTCATCCTTCATTTTCATCAAGCAATGAGCTGCCTAGATGCGCCTCGTCGCATTTCATCACCATCTAGCATGGTGTTGCTGGCGCCCTCTTCGCATCAATTCTACCAACAAAACGTGCATTGTGCGAAAGACTAGTGCCCCCCCCTCAGCCAGCACCCCAGTGAGCCTTGCTGGCGCCGTCCTGGGCTCATATGATGTCAAGCCCGACCAGCTTGTCATTCAGTTCATGAATGCGCGTGCCCTGCATCTTCTGGGACCCGGGCCACTCTGGGAATATCTAAGCACCTCGCTTGGTACCAACTAGTGGCGTGTCCATCAAGGGTTGTGCTGCCTGAAAAAACAAACACAAAGCAGAAAAAGAATCAGTGTTTCATCAGAGAGCCTCTACGGAGAACTGGTATGTAAAAAACAGCCAACGAAATTGCTCCCAATCATGAACGAGGGTTAGCTTCACGACCAGGGTCCATGCAACTTTGCACATTGGAGACATGCATAAGACTGGTTAGTTATATGCCTCCGAACCATGCATTCTCTGATACAAAAGATCTTTACCACAACTCAGACAAAAAGACCCCCCTCCCTTTGCGGTAGAAAAATACTGGCAAAGTCGATCGCGTTGCCAGCATTCCAGACCCTTCTTCTCAGCCGGTAGTTTTTACTATATTGGGAACCCGTCCTGCTGCTGTCATCGGTCGTTTCCATTTTACACCATCCCCTCTCGCGAGTCCCTGCACCACCCGGCTCGGATCTTTCTACGACAACGTTCAGACGCCGACGCGAATCAAGGCGCTCCAACATGAGTACCGCTGCGACAGGGTACTATGGCAGCAAGGACGACGGCGTCATTCAACTGGCCGCTTCTCGCTCCGGCTCTGGCCACGAGGAAGCCCAAGATGACACCGTCGACTCTGTCTATGGCAGCACGGCAGCTGATCGGCGCAACATGCAGCGTATGGGTCATAAGCAGCAATTTGTTCGCCAGTACCGTCTATTTTCCATGATTTCCTTTGTCGCTATTGCCACTTCGGCCTGGTGCCTCAACGCTTTCGAAGTGACCCCCGCCTTGGTCGATGGCGGCATCCCCAGCATGATCTGGTCCAACGTCTGGTGCTTCTTTGGCTACGCTCCCATCATTCTCAGCATGGCCGAGATGTCGAGTATGGCTCCCATTGCCGGGGCCCAGTACCACTGGGTCTCGGAGTTTGCACCCGAAAGCTGCCAGCAGATTCTTAGCTATCTCACTGGGTACGTACGTTGCTTTGTTATCAATTGCGCCCACGCCCCCGTGTTCTCTCTCTCTCTCTCTCTCTCAAAACTGACCTTGTGTGTGTGTGTGTGTGTTTGCAAGATGGACTTCTACTATAGCCTGGCAGGCTGGCAACGCGCTGGGTCTGTTTCTGGTCGGGACCCTCATACAGGGCATCATTACTCTGAACAGGCCCGACTACGTGGGCGAGTACTGGCACGGCACCCTCCTAGTCATTGCTATCACCTGCACGACGGTGTCTGCAAACATTTTTGGCTCGAGAATCATACCGCATACACAAAATGCCATCTTTGCACTCTCACTTCTTGCGTTTGTCGCCTTCCTTGTGCCCATCTGGGTCAACGCACCGATGGCCGAATCGAAAGACGTCTGGGGCCACTGGGAGGACAAGGGTGGCTGGGGAAATCTTGGTCTTTCGATCATGATTGGACAGCTCCCTGCCATTGCGGCGTTTCAGAGTATCGACACTGTGCGTTTGCCGTGTGTTGCTGTACAACTGTCATACGACGGCACTAGTAACTAACTCTTCATTCATTAGGCTACGCACATGTCCGAGGAAGTCCGCGAAGCATCCGACGCCGTTCCCAAGATTATGCTCTCTGTTCTAGTGTACAACTTTTTCGCAACTCTGCTTGTAACCGTCACTCTTGGCTACCACATGCCCAATGTCAGGGAGGCTCTCGACGACCCGTCGACATACCCCGTGGTCCACGTCCTCTTGAAATCCATGTCGCGGCCCTGGGCTACTGCCTTGCTTGCCGTCATCTGTCTTCTCCTAACACTCGGCAATGTCTCATACCTCGCCGCTGTCAGCCGTGACTTATTTGCTTTCGCGCGTGACAATGGCATGCCATTTTCAAAATGGCTGTCCAAGGTCGACAAGAAGCGCAGGATTCCCACCAACGCCTACATTTTTTGCGGCATCTTTAGCTCGGCCCTGTCTCTCATTTACATCGGTAGCCCCCTGGCCTTTTACGCCATCACCTCGCTTGGCGCTGTAGCGATGCTGCAGTGCTACTTTACAAGCATCGGATGCCTTCTATGGAGACGCATCTTTCGGCCAGATACCATTCCTGCTGCTAGTTTCTCGCTTGGCCGATGGGGTGTCCCTGTAAACTGCGCCGCCGTCATCTTTAGCCTATGGAGCTTCTTTTGGTCCTTTTGGCCCCAGACTAGCCACCCGAATGCTGCTGACTTTAACTGGGCGTCTCCCATCTTCTCAATCATCGTCATTGGCGCTCTAATTTATTACATTATCATTGGTCGCAAGAGATATTTGGGTCCTGTTGCCCTTGTGGAGGGCCGCAAAGAGCATTTCTCTTGAGCATCTATTCAATAGTATTTCCAACTTATTTGCACAGCGTTCAGTGGCTCCAGTTTCCTGTACAACGTGATCTGGAAGAGTTCAGCCCTTCCGGAACAGACTAATGGATCAATTCCGTTGTGGATGTTTGATGTTGCAGCTGTGCTCTCGGCTTCTGATAAAATGAAGTAAGAGGGCAAGCATAATTGTCCAGTCAGAGGCAGCAGAGTTACACCATCCCTGCCACTTACCATTACAACTAATGAAACGGACCAACAAAGAGAGAATTATAAAAAGACACGCGAGCACTTCGGCGACTAAAGCGCCACATAACCCCGGCAGCCCTGATTGACCTGCACGCCCTGTTTCTTGTTGGCTGTTGGTGGCTTGCTCCAGCCGTGTCTCAATCTGCGGTTCTGCGACACTCGCTGCCAGCCTCGTCAACCACGCCACATATTATATCTCGCCAGGGTGTAGCATGATAATCCCAAATCTTCATGCTCAATGTTAATCCCGAGAATTTTCCCTGGCTTGTTCGGGCCCGGCATGAAGAAAGACTCCGGGGGAGCAACAGATGCAGCAAATCCACAGACCCGCTGCCATAACGCACGAGTCCCTTTGCCCATGTACTGATAACAAAGAAGCGCATAACGCCGGGGCCGTCGGCGTGAGCCGTATAAACTAAATCGTTGGCGGAGGTGTCTGAACGGCAATTGCGCAAACTAGAGCACAATTGAAAGGGTCCTCATGTGCCCGCATGCCACCTATTACACTGATGAGCAAACCGCAGACCACAACCTAGTGCTGGTTTCGACCTGTTTTTGTCTTGTCTTTCTCGTCTTTTCTCTATTTTGTCTTGCTGTTGATCACAAACACTGTTTTCTTTCCATACTTTCACATTTGATTCAAGTTCCTTCTCCCAGTCGTCTTGCCAGACATATTGGGACCAAGGCAACATGAAGGAGATTCAGGGGCCCTGGCTCGCCAGTTGCATGGGAATCTTCTTCGGATGGGCATTTCTGGCCTGGCTCGTACGCGTTTGGGCAAAGTTGCGAACGCACGTCTGGACGCTGGACGATCATGCCATTTGCGGCTCCATGGTAAGAGAAGGAGAAGAAGAAAAACGCGGCGCTCTCTCCCGTGTTTCACATGCCTCGCAAGACATTTTCCGCTGACAACTTGAACAAAAGCTGGCTACGCTTTTGCATGTCGTATTTGTATCCGATGCCATTCGGCATGGATACGGCCAAGAGTTTGATGCACTGTCTACATCTAGCGTAACACAAGTACAGACGGCAAGTCGCATCCATGCCCCCACGACGATCAAGACAGGAACTGAACAACGACAGAACCTGTATGCTAGCCAAATATTTTACATTCTTTCGCTTGGTCTCTGCAGAGTGTCGGCAGCCCTCTTCATCGTATACATTTCCAACTCGGGCCCGCATATTCAGCCAGCGCAGTCGTTGGCCATCATTACAGCCGTGTGGACCGCATCGTCCTTGTTGGCCATTTGTATACGCGGCAATATTGCCCATCCGTGGAAGGTGCTCGATGGGTCTTACACTATGGTATGTACTATACAAGTCCGATTTTCAGAAAGTACTGAGCGTTTTAAAGTTTAGACGATGGCTAGGTATTGAAGTGTCCGGCATCTTTATCGAGCTGGTCCTGTGGGGGATGGCAGCCCATCTCGTCTGGGGCATCCAGCTCAAGACCTCGAAGCGCATTCTGATTATATGTGCTTTTGGCGCTCGCTTACTGTACGCCAATCTTCTTCTCCGGACACCAGCCGAGTAGTATACTAACGCCGTCTGCAGAGTCGTTGTGCTCGTCGCCGTGCGACTCGTCTTTCTCGATCCGCGCGTCAACACCGACCCGGCCCGCGGCGCTACGATAGCCGATTTCCTCACAGAAGCGTGCGTGCACTTTTCCATCATTTCTGGCTCCGCGACGACCCTCAAGCCGCTCCTCATGTCATTCTACCCAACGGATCTGGAGCCCGCCGAGGCGTCCACCTCCGGGACACGCTCCAAGCAGCGGACGCGCGGGAGAGACATTGACTACCGCCTCGAGAGGACCAGGCCGGCTATTTTGAGTATTGGAAACCGAAATTGTAACAGAAATAAGATTCATCGCGCGGCGGCCAGCGATATTACGTGGCGGCCGATGGGGCAGGGGTCGTTGAAGACGCCCGTGCCGGTCGTCGAATCGGGAAGTGAGAATGGCGGTCCGGCGGCGGGAAGCAGTACACGTTTGCACAGAAATAGCGACGTCGATGCAAGGCAATTGGATGCTATACCGGAGACGCTCAGGAGTGGAGGAGCGCCGAGAACGCCACCTGGGTCGTCGAAGTCGGATGAATCAATGCGAATGCTGATTCGGAAGACGGAGGTGATAACTCAGCACAGGTAGTAGGGGAGATAACAGAGAAGGTGTGAAATTGTAAAATAATTACGGTGAAAATCTCGGGCATTGTTTAGGATAGTAACGACAATGTACTGGCGGACATTCAGGTCCGGCCCTATCAGGCCACTGCCAAAATGGAAAAGTAATGATTATTACATCGCATCGGCTAGCCGATAACTAGAACGTCCTACGAGTCTCTTCAAGGATGAAGATCAATGTTTTGAATAGCTTTGAAACTGCATCGAAAAATAAGAGTGTCCAAGGCGGCCGCCATCCTCGGCAGCGGCCACGACTAGCAAGCAGTTGAAGGAGCTTCCCTCTTGAACAAAGTGACGATGATCAGCCCTTAGAGATGAAATATGGAGTAAATTATCTTGGCGCTCCCTCCGTCGTTTTGCTCTTTGCCTACGCATCTGAATTCTTGGCGACAGCGTCGGCTCTAATGGTGCTGCACATTGTAGGTGCAGGCCACCCACCACTGCATAGCAGCGATGGTGGCAGAGTTGATGACCCTCAATGCGATCCTATATGGGCCTTTGGTTAGCTACATTTACCATGCGGCTAACTTTACTAAGAGTATTTGTTATTTGTCGGTGGCGAGTTTTGCCTGTAATTGAGAAGCAAGAAAATGAAATGTAAATTGATATCTTCCAAAACAGACCTGTACCTGGTATTGCTAGTCATACAATTCGTAATAAGTAAAACGTGACAAAGAAATAATCAGTCAGAGTAGAATGACGAATCGTCTGCAATGACAGCCGCCACGTCCATGTGCTCCATTTCCCCGTACCGATCCTCCTTGACCGGCGACCCCAGGATCGAGCACGTCGTGAGGGTGCCGGTGCCGCCCGAGCCAGCGCCCGAGATGCTGGACCGCGCGCCGACCGAGCCCATGGCCGACGAGATGCCCGAGCTGGAGCTGTACCCAATCGCCGAGCGCGCGACGATGCTGGAGCGGGCGCCGACGCTGGAGCTCGATATCGAGCGCGGCCGCGTGGCCGTCGAGTCGCGGCGGCGACGGTCCGACTTGGGCGGGTGGTACTGCAGGTTGCCGGTGCCGCTGAGGCACCCGCGGCGGTCGTAGAGCGAGCGCGCCCGCACGTACGGGTCCAGCTCCCAGAAATTGGCCGTGAGCTCGGCGCAGACCTGGTTGCGCCGGCTGCTGACCTCGGCGGCCCGGTCTGTGCCCTGCGCATTCATGACCCATTCCTTGGTCACGTCTTCAAACTGCTCCACGAGCATCTGGCGCTCGAGGAGCAGGTAGTTGCGGGTGATTGTATTTTGCATCTTGAAGTTTTCATCCATTATGGGCTCTTCGTATTCGTACTTGAAGTCGTCGAGGCCACCGTGCTCTTTGAGAACCTGACTGGGATCAATGTACTTGAAGAGGTCTTTTCTGCTCTTGGTGAACTTGACCTTGTCGGCAATGGCTGCGCTGACCCAGTGGCGGATGAGCTTCCAGAGCGCTAAAGATGGAAGTATTTGTTAATACATGTCGGGCTTTGTTTCTGATGGATCCATGATGGCTCACCTTTGGTTCCAAATGGCGCCTTGTGGACGATGATGAGGCCGATACATTCCGGATAGTACTGTTCAGCACACTTGAGGATGAACTTGAGCGGATCAAGATCAAAGTTCTTTAGCCGAAAGTGGCTCATGTCGAGGAATATAGTCTAGTAGTCAAAAGTTAGCATCATGTCACCAAGCGAGCCCCGAAATTCAAGCCCAAACAACAAAAACACAACGCAGGGTCCAACTTACACCAGTCTCGACAGGGTACCGCAGGGAAAGGCGCGCCATCTCGAGCAGGTAGATGATGTAGCGCTCCATGCTCTCCGGGCTGTGCTCGCCGGGCTTGTGCAGGCGGACGCGGACATACGTGACGGGGCGGTCCTCGCGGTCATTGCCGTGGAGGAAGCCCTTGCCGGAGCGCAGCAGCTTCATAAACTCGGCGCCGAGGATGCGCGCGTGACCCTGGCCGTTCTTCTCGTCCTCGGCGGCGCCGCCCTCGCCGAGACGCAGAATGTCGTCGTCAATGGCGGCCTCCATGGTGCGCCAGTAAATCGTCTTGCCCATGTTCTTGCACGCCCGGATGACGTCCCAGCCGCTCTGGCGCAGGAAGCGCAGCGCCAGCTCGTCCGGGTGCTCCTGCTTGACCGTGTGCAGCAGCGTGATGCGGAACATGTGCGGCGTCCAGTAGTCGAGCGCGTCGAGCGCCGCCGCCGCCAGCTTGTCCATGCTGCGCTCCTGGGTCGGCAGCAGCGACAGCAGCTCCTGCACCAGCGCAGGATTCTGCTGCTGCTGCTGCTGGCGCGTGGCGGCGGCGGCGGGGGGGGGGGGCCGCCGGGGGGGGGGGGGGGCGGGGCCGGCGGGGGGGGGGGGGGG
>JAPFUP010000433.1:0-13711 GCA_030780425.1 Beauveria varroae | reverse complement strand
TGTCGGTCTGTTAGCCACACTGTACCAGTTGACAGTTGGCCGAGTTGACTTCAAGCAGCATATGTACGCCGTTGTATGTCATTGTAGAAGATATGCTTGTTGGCGTGGTTATATTTGGATACATGCCGCAAAAGCTAAAAATCATATTCATGACAGATGCGGAATTTGCCACCGGCTGCCCGGTAGTGTAGCAAGACGTGGGCGCTGGGGCTATGGAAAGTAGAGCTGGTGTGGTCACCGCAGTATTTGCCGTTTGAACTTGGGTATGTGTCGGCGGAAGACCTGTCGGCGGAGAACTTGCTGGCGTCGCTCCAGTTGCTGCTCCTGTACCGGGGCGTGGCGACGTACAAGTTGTGACAGTGTGTTGGGGCGGGGGGTCCTTTACAAGGTACTCTCCATCATACGTGAATCCCGCCGGCGCTGAGCTTTCAATTATCACAGTATACGTCTGGAAAGCGAGTATCGTGTCAATGTTTGTTACACTGACCGTGTTTACTCTTTTGAAATTGCTGGCGATCTTGGTGCCAAGCATGAGGACTTCATCCCCGCACTGTGGCACCCATAACGCCGTGTGCTGTGCTGCTGCGGCTGCCCCGAATGCGGTCGCCAGCGAGAAGGCCTGCATTTTCTGTCTGACTATCCTGCCTCTTCGACTTTGATTGCCAAGCAGGACAATCAAACGCTTATATGGTCTATCCTCAGCGTGTGGCCGTCATCAAATTACGGCGCATGCCCATGCGCGTGTTACTCATTTTCGAGCAACTGCTCAAAAAATGCGCTAGGACCTTTTGGGGCCGAAAACGGCGTATGTAGGAGATGCGTCGAAGCTTGCCAGGAATTACTTCAACAAAGCTGACGGACGGTAAATATGTAGAAGTTTGGCGAGAGCGATATATCGTGCGGAGAGCCAATCAAGGCGCATAGAATCGAGCCTCCAGCGTAAAAGCCAGTTGCTTGCCAGTTGATACTGGAATGATACAGCCTAACCCAGTTTTAGCATCTGTTCAGATGTAAAATTTTCCAAATTTGGTCAAGTGGGGCCGCTCTCCGTGAAACGAGTTCTGTGTATCGAAGTGGACGCTGAACCTGGTTCTGATTGTAATCAATTCCTCTACAGCAGTCCTAAACGAGCCGCCTTCGCTCCCAGCACCCAGCGTAAGCACGCGGGCTCACCAGTGCTATTACTGAGCTCGTATTAGGTACAGTACGGCGACTTTGGCATTGAAAATGAGCAGTGCCTGCTTCATCGCACAACGGAGCCCCTCTGACCAAGCTTTTCCTCTTGCGAATGGTCTAAATAAATTAGGTTGCGGGGATTTGACCTCGAGGCTCACGGCAAGTTTGCCCCAACGGATGTCATGCGGGTTGAGAGGCTTACCTAGTTGTTTTGCATTGAGGAGTGCCATGTAAATATGTACTGGCATATTAAAACTACGTCTACTTTGTCGTAGGAACGTGGTCTGCTGGCGAGAGCTGCCCCTGATGGGCTCCCAGGCTCGAAGGAAACACAGAATAGCTGCCAATGGCTGCCTTGAATCATCAACGAAGAGCATGCTCGAACTGGAGGGTGTCACTCTGCCAGGGTCAGCTTTGATTGGCCACGACACAATACGAATGTACGGCGGAAGTAGCAGGTCAACTGGTGACTTGCGTGCACTCGGACTTTGCTTCCCCACCCCGCATTCTACCGGCCAAAAAGAATGGTCACGCACATCGTCAATATGGTGTTTGCCCGCGCACTTTTGATCTGATTTGGAACTGTCTGCGTTTTACATCCATATACCTACACTAGTCCTCCGTCTGTTGCGCCATATTCTATCGGCAGTCAGACCACCATTGGCTGTAAGATACGCACCTATAAGGCGCCTGACACTGCGCAGTACCCGTATAGCCGTGACCCCCGCACTGTCCCCATTGAGGAACGGCGATGCCGCGGGAGGGAGAAGAGCTGCTGACAGAAGAGGGTCTACTGACGGAGGAAGAGCTACTCTCCGGGCTAGAAGGAGTGGCGGTGGTGGGAGTGAAAGTCTGGTTAGGGCGCGATTGGCTACTATTGAGATCGTTGACAACCTCCTGCGAAAAACCATGATTGGCGTACAGTTGAGCTACGTCCCACATCATAACACCACCGAAAGAACGATACTTTTTGGCCCATTGTAAAGCAGCCTGAAGCTTAGAGCCGCTGGTATAGGATCCTTTTCCAGCCGCATCGATATTTGCAGGAATGCCTATGAGAACCTTGACCTGCGGGTTCTTGCTCTTCTGGGCCCATTCGTCCCAGACAGGAAGGTTAAAAGCCTGTTGACTCTGCACGCCTTCTTGGAAATGATTGACACCGCAATCATTGTTATAGAACTGAACCTGAACGATGTCAAAGAAAACAGCGTCCAGAGTAGCACCGACGTTAGCATCAGGATAGACGCATTGAGGCGCGGCGGAAAGGTAGAATTTGCCGGTAGCGGCATCCATCAGGCGGCGGAGCTTGTCACCAAAGGCAGGAAGGTTGCTGACGGGAGTTTCAAAATCTAAATCAAATCCGTTCACGACGGCTGAGCCGAAGGGACGGTCAACCTTGCTGGAAGTCACGGGGCCAAATATGTCCCAGATGAGTTGCGCAGACTTCTCAGCGTCGGAGGCGCTGCCCCAGTTCGGCGAGGGGGAGGTACCGCCACCTATAGAGACCAAAATAGACTTGCCCTTTTCCTGGCAGGTTTTGATGTCTTCCTCAATTTCTCTGCATAGCGGCAGGCTGGCATTAATTGAGGTCTTGGTGCATTTGCCAGTGGCACTGGCAAAGTCGATAGCGACTGGCGTGATGCTGGTGATGAATGCTAGATTGATGATATCAATGCTAGCATCATTGCAATAGTAAGCAAGTCGCTCTTGGCCAGCTGATGCGGAGTTCTGGCCCCAGTATACAGCGACGTTTCGGCCGGATTCCGGATTGAAACCGGCCAGTGCAGTAGCGGCGGTCGCAAGAAAGCCACCGACGTAGAGGTTGACAGGAGTCATTGGTGCTAGTAGTATGGAAGGGGAAGTAGGCACGGATGAATCGATGTGTTTTGCCGTCCTGGGCTATATATAAGATAATTTTGCCGCCAATTGGTTAGAGGCTTCAAATGGCTAGTTGTGGCTGTTATCAAGATTCATTGAACAGCTGATCAAAGGCCGAAATATATGTGCTGTACAGTACTGTACAAGCTGGTCAGAAGCAGAGATCAGTCGCGTGCTTGCCGAGGCGAAAGCCGTTAAAGCAGCGTGCAAAGAAATCCAAGTGAGTGTATAAAAGTCTGCGTCTGCTTCGGGCTCTATCGATCCGACTCATCCTAGGAGCATTCCACACTTGGGTATAACTAGCCTTCGATCCAGTAACAAGCAGTGTGCATGTTAGGCAGTCTACAGGAACAGGAACGAAATCTATCAGCTGGATTGCCAGGATTCATGTGATTTGCGGCTGCGAGGAGGTGGTCGAGAAAGGGCGGCCACTCCCCGATGCTGTTTCCCATATGGTAGTCATCAGTTGACGGTCTGTACCGGTACCTAATAGGGAATCCTGCAAGATTCTTGGGCGGTTGTATTATAATAGCGGCGCCTACTGCTCTCCGTGTATATTTGCTTAGTCAAAAAAGTCTATCTGTACTTTCCCACCATTCTCCCAGCCTCCACATCCGCCCTCCGGTTAGCCATTGACACACCCCAAATGCGGGTTTCCGTCTTGCGAGAACGCTCCGCAGTCCTGGAGGTAGCATTCGTTCTCTTTCCGCACTGATTGTCACTATACATAGCACTTGAAAACACACCTGTCCATGTTTGAAACACAGCCGCCGCCGGTCAGAATTTCCATACGGTTTCCCCCATATTAGGCTCACGGGACACATTGATGATGGCGCATGGCCCAGACGTAAACTCGCCCCACGTGTTAAATACCTGGCCGTACTGGGAGAGAGTGGTGGTCTGATTGTACAACGCCGCGAAGGCCCCGGAAATTGTGTCGCCTACGGGAATCATGACGCTGTCACCAGTGTTTGGCAGCGAGTCAGTAATGCACGGCTGGACAGCATGAACGAAGCTGGAACACAGCCGACGCTTTGCCTGATTAAACATACGATAGGAGAGTCGGCCCGGTTGGTGAAGGTAAGCTTATACATGAAAAGCTGAAAGCTCATGAGGCTGTAAGAAATAAATATGCTCTAGGCCTGAGTCAGCCACGGCATCATGAAGTGACCCCAGTGCCAGAATGTATTGACATGCTTGGCTCGGAATATCATTGATGGAATTTTATGCACGCTCGATCGCGGCTAAATTGCCATTTACGCAGCCACTTATTTCTGACTCGATTCAAACCCAAGGACACTGATACACATAGCACCACGTATCCGGAAGACAACTCTGCTTGACTATCACATGTCGGCTCGTATCCACAACGCTGCTGTTTCTCTCTCTGCTTGTCAGATGTTTATTGTGAGCCTGAATCCAACATTCAGAATCAGACCCGGGAACACTGCAAAAAGAACCAGAGGTGGGTGCTCTGGTACCGAATGTTTGCTTGCTTGCAGAGGGCGATGCATTGAGAAGCCGTAATTTGCCGCTACATTAGTCTTGAGATAGCTACAAAAGGTCGTCTGGGGACATTGCGCCGCTCATTCGCATTTATCCCATCTGCCGACGATGGAAGCGCTTCAGTATGAGGACAGCGCCCACGGCCGACTGTGTGAGCAATTTGCAGCCTACATTACCCAGAGTAGCGCCCAGCTGCAGCATGAGCGGACTCAGTTGCAGCATGAGCGGACGCAAAGCGACGAGCGTCTGCGGCAGGTCAGTCTCTACGCCGAAGACCAACGTTGCCAGCTGGATCAAGGGAGACAAGAGCTGGAGAGGCAGCAGGCAGAAGTCCAACAACTTCGCAGCGACAACCAGATCCTCACAAATGTGATTACATATCTTCAGCGCGAAATGAGGACTCAGCGATGTTGGTTAGAGGATCTGCGGCAGCAGCTAGTGGCGCAGAACCAAGCCATGTGTGTGCTGAACCAAAGCTCTTATCAAGCTCCTCCGACGGTTCCCTCACTCTCGCTGATTCACTACGATCCGCTGCTGCAGGCACGACCGCAGTCGTCCGAGGCAGACGCATAGAGTCAATGTACATATTATTAATAATTAAATATCATAACACTATTCTATTGTTTGGTGCAAAAACAGCTTCAGCTCCCACTCTATCTTTCAAATTTAGCGTGCTCTGTAACAGCTAAAACCGAGCGGCTGTTAGTGGGTGTTTACAGGCCATCACGCTAAGCAACAGGCACCTTAGGCTAGTGGGCCTACCTTTTTTTTTCTACAATTTAAGTGAGGTGAGGAATCTGATTATGCACCAAACAATACGGCGTAAATTTATTCTCTGCTATACATACAGTAAACAGAGACCGGAAGCAATTATGACCAATGACCCAGGTGTAGTGTATTGTTCTGATTTCCGCTGTCCATAGCCGAGATAAAGGAGACCGCGACAAATCAGTCGGTAGGTATTGTACCACCAACTGTGTTGATACTAAAGAAAACTGAGACATTGCAATAGAAGCCATTTTCTATGCACAATAAAGGGTGTCTGGACGTGCAGAGAGCTGCCTATTGAGCGATGCGAAGCATAATTTGGTCACGGGAGCACCCTGATCGGCCAGAATTGGCTGAAAAAAGTATTCATCATGCTTATATTTAGTCACAGTCGTAGCGTGTCGATGGCGGGTTATTCATGAGCAATATGGTAGCAACGAAGACTGAGCGACGGCTCAGGTTCATATATCTTACGATACAGGCGCTCAGCATAGCCATACTGGTGGTCACAGTTGCCATATTAACCAGCAAGCAGAGCCAAAGGGCAGGCATCTTCCACTTGACGGTACAGAGACAGAACAGCTCAGTTGCCCGTTTACTAATTCTCGTGCAGTATAATGGCGGCGTATATGGGCAGGTCAGGACGTTGGGTTCCAGATATCGATGCTCCGGTACGGCCGGGACGGAAGACTGTGTTGGATATTCTACTATCGCGTATCTGGACACACTCGCGGCGGCGTGTTTCTTTTTATCATCAGGCCTCAACAGTGTACTGGTGGTCAAGTATAAAGTGTCACAGGTTTGCCTTGCTACAGCCGGATTCACCGTCCGGGTCGTCAGTTGCGCACTTTTCTCCGCGGCAATGGTCTTCGTCTTGCATAGTTATTTCACCACGCTGAACAAGCTGGAGCCAGGTATGGAGGGTCGTATACAGACAGGACTGGTCTTCTGGAGCAATAGCGTCGTCAACGGAACCTTTGCGGTGATCCTGCTGGCCAGCGACATTGTTTATCGTAAACTCACTCAAAAGTGGGCATGGTCTGGCGCACACTACCGGGTAGTGGGCTACGAGGCGTAATTCAGGATGAGACGAGATGGCGCGAGACCTCGTGAGCATCTGTGGGTCAATAAACTTCAGGGCTACAAGCCTTCTCGACTACCGTATGCTGGTGTCAATCAGCACAAGATGCAAGGAGTGATTGCCGTACCTATCAGCGTTCAAAATCAGCGTTCAAAAGAGAGATTGTAAGTGAGGAAGGCAAAGGACTTCGCTTCTTATTTGTACCGGTTGGAGATGTGTGCACCGCCATGGAAGCGCTGCAGGCGCAGACACCCACCCAACGGCTGGGTGCGAGTGGGTGCTCCGGCACGAGATTAACGCGCCAGCTTCTGCTGAGGGTCGAGGCAAAATAATGGGGCATGACAAATGTTGCGCGACCTGCTCAGCGTAGCTCGCTGCTACGAATCACAATTTGGCAACCACAATCGTTTCAATAGCGTCATAACGAGCTTTTTGGCATTAGAAATGATCGCACTGGCCCAATTGTTGAGCCCGGCGCCGGGACAGGGAAGCAGCGATGTCACACCTGTGACGCGCAAAGTCTCGTACGATACCTATGGTTGACTGCCTACTCGAAATCGCTAACCACACACAGTGATATTCGAGCCGATCAAGCTCCAAGAACGCTAAACGAACAAGCAACGTCGATTGCAGCAGCATTGCCGAACCATCTAGCGCAAACCAAGGAGCCTGCGTTACCGAAGGGATCAGCACAGTCAAACGAACAAATATCGTCGAGCGAACCAGCATCCCTGAGCGATGCTAATACGCTTGCTGATCCAAGCGAGCCTGGAGCATCCACAAGCGAGCAACCACAATCAGACAAACCTGTTCCAAAACAGACGATTCACTACAACGGCCAAAAGTGGGAGTACAAAGGCTACAAGTGGTTGGAAGCAGGCATTCTGTCCTTGGAACTCAAGCTTGTCGCATCGAACGGTGGAACTGAGTTGGTCCGCGAGATAGAAGTGCATCGCGACAACCCCGAGGGGCTTCTCGGGCTATGGAGGGCCACTCCCCGACCTGAGCCTAGTTCTGAAAAGTACGAGCCTCTGCAGGTCGTCGAAAAAACTGAGGATGGGCGATACAGGATGCAGTGGACAGGTTTCGATGCGCTGGAGAACACGTCATTGGAGCCACCGGGGAAGATTCGCAAAATCGCCCCGGAGTTGTTGAAAGAGTACCGGAACAAGCAAACCGGATACCAAGCAAAACGGCCAGCCAAGACTACTACGGGGCCTATCAAGGCAGCCAAGCCGCGGAAGCCACAGCGTCCACGGCGTCAATCGAGCCAGAAAAAGCACTGACCGTGTAGTGTCGGTACTGCCACCCGAGACGATCGGCCCTGATGGAAGTTTACGCGCTAGGTGGGAGACGTCAGCCACTGCAGGCAGCCCCCGCGTGTGCCAAATGCGGCGGCCTGCGTCTCGTGCGGGTCAACTTCCAGGACTTCGCATCGGCTGAACCAGCACTCAACTATGTTTTTGGCAGACGCACAAGCAGAAATCTGCCCTAGGTGGACGCTGCAATGTCGCACGCTGCCGATGTTTTAAAGAAAATTGAAGAGTAAGGCAACGTCGGCGCGTTTCTGGCCTCACTGACACTTGGCAGCGATCGTGACGGGGACTTTTGTGATTTAACAATTGCGTCCGGTCCGTTACGTTTCGCGGTGCATAGAGTGGTTGTTTGCGCACAGTCTCAAGTTATTCGGACCGCTTGCACCGGCCCATGGAAGGTATGCAGTCGTCGTTCGAACATTGCATCTTCGCTTATCCAGACTAGGAGGCGGCTTCCGGCGTTTTGGAAGTCACAGAGTGGCCTGCCGAGCTCGTCAGACACATGGTCGATTATATGTATACCGGCACCTATGCAGATTGGCCTGCTGAAGCAAACGAGCAGAGCGATGTGCAAGGAGAGGGCCGGTCGTGTTTTTCCGAACCAATGATCTTCCATGCAAACATGGTCAGTCTTGCCGACATGTATATGATCAGCGGACTGCACAAGCTTGCAGAAGCCAAATTCAAGAGCGCTGTTCGGCAAACAAGCAATCCCCGTCGTTTACTTGACTCTGTTTCTGCGATCTATGCGTTGGAAGCTGACTCATGCAGGACGTTTCGCAAAACAATCATTTTGTGGTTGAGATGGCTGGCGGCACGAACTTCCGATGCTGACGATGTCACGAGTCAGTTGAAAGACGTCATGGCAAAGGTGCCGGAGTTTGCTATTGATTTTGCGATGTCAGTCTACCACGAGCCAGTGCTTGGCCATTGCTCTGCTTGCGGAGATGATAAAATTGTTCCCGTGGAGCCCCTGCAATGCAGATGCCAACGATGCCGCAAGGGCGGCGCATCGACCTTGGTGAGACGGTTTAATTCTGAGCAGAGGAATGGGTGGGTGTGATCATATGCTAGATAAGACAGCAACGTATTCCATGGCTATATTACGCACAATGTCGTGTGCATGTTTGTATCTTGTCCTCCGTAGCATGTTACTGCACCGTCTCTATACGCCCAGAACCTAACCAGCAGGCATAGTAAAGACTAGGACTATTGACCGACGTTGGGACGCTCATAACTCCAAAGACAATACTCGTAGGCAGACACGCAGTGGTGATGTTCTATGCGCATCTGGGCTGGCGCACTACGCTATCCGGTCTCTGTCGGTTTGCTTGCTGCAATGACGCTGCGTATCACAGAACTACGAATAGTCCGTGATGGGCTCGATCGTCTCTTCTGCCACCCCCTACTTGAACCCAACATAGCGTCTATTCGTACATCTGCAATGGCACATTAATCGTTTCTCCCATCTCGACTTCGGCTCTTGCTTCGCCGAACATTGGGACGTGCTCACGGAGAATACGCAGTTGGCTAGCTTGAGACTATCCAGAAGATACATACAGTCGCGCCTCATGTCCGACACGCTCTGAATTCGGCCACCGGCTTCACGACTCAGGTGCTGGGTGCCTGCCGCGACGCGTACCCCGGGCTGCCAGGGTGCCCGGCCTTTGTACCTTCTGGCAGCGCAGTCTCTGCTGTCTTGTACCTCGACACGGTCGCTGGTCTGACATGCACGCGGGTGCAAGGAGGGCGCATCCAAACCTCGGTTCGTGCGTACGTAGTGCGAGTCGGCGTATCTGGACCGTTCCTGTACTGCGGCGGCACGCAGCGCCACTGGGTGACTAACGTCCCGCTCCCCGCCGAGTTAGGCGTGTCAGCGCCCGGCTCCTGCAGACGAAACGACTGGCACCCCGTGCCTTCGATCCGCGGGGTTGCACTTCGGTCGTCTGCCAGCCACCGCCGGCAGCTGTCCCTAGCACAGAAGACTGAAGCAGCCAAGCACTTTAGTCAGCGACTTGGCGCAGTCAACAGCGCTGGGAGCCGCCACTCGCGATGTGCATGCAACGAGCGACACGAAATACGTTGGCGCTCAACGAAGCTGCTATTCGCGACTTGACCTTAGAACTAATGTAAGATCGCCGTCACTTGACATCGACCCAGAAAGTGCCCTGGGTAAACGAAGCGCTGCTGCAATACTGGGCGACTTCAGCGTGACGACCCCAACGCGCCCAGGGTGGCCTATACCGACGACTGGTGGACGTTGAGGAAGTAGGGGGTTAAAGAGTCGGAGGCTTGGGATCGACTGGAGAGGAACTCAAGGCGCAGTACCGTCGCGCGGAAACTGCATCGTCGACAAGCCCGCGCAGGTTTCATCGCAAGACCATTGTGAACCCAGACGCTGACGCCCAGCAGCTGACGATACTTTGGGCGAAAGTGAACTGCCAAGCTACGGAACCGGTAGGCCTTCGTGCAACAGTTTCAGCGCCTTGACGTAGGAGAACTTCACCACATTCACCGTGCCGTAGGCTTTCATGCCTCTGATAGAGTGCGGCGCAGGAAAAGAGATGGAAATGCATGAACGCTGAACAGTATTTGTCACGTGTTGTAGGACTGTCCATCTCTTATCAGTGACCGTGGCGTCATCCCGCAAATCATGCTAGCGGCCCGATCCTTGCACCCATTTACGGTAACATTTACGGTAATCTACCCCGCACAATAAGTCTTGCCAGGTGAAGTCAGCACCAGTCATCAATCGCCAGCTGAGCACGATAACGTGAACGGGGCCGCTCTTTTTTCTACTAGTTTCATTAGTACCATCATTGTTCGAGAGCCCCATCATTGCAGCTATTTTTTATTTGATAACCGCCTTCCCTAACCATTTTCTTGGATACGATAGATATGGCCCCGAAATTCTCATCTTTGACCGATTTAGCGAAGCGGGCATCATCTCAGCGGTCTCGCACTCCAACCCAGGGTGTGGATCACCCGCACGGCCGGGCGCACCCGCAAGGTCTGGAGGTCGTCTACGATGGAGACAATCCCATCGTCGAGTAGGTGCCATCACCCATCCTCACCTTCTTCCTGGCTAACAAGGGTAGCATCATCGCGCTGCATGGGCTCAACGGCCATCGGGAGAAAACATGGACTGCTCGAAATGGTGTCCACTGGCTCCGAGATTTACTCCCTGAGGATCTTCCACAAGCACGCATCCTCTGCTGGGGCTATGACGCGAACACCCATGCAGCTGATCGAGTGAGCTGGAAGTATCTCTATAACCACGCGACAAGCTTGGTATCAGACTTATGCAGGAAGAGGAAATTGACGAAGGTGAGTACGAACCAGTTGTCATCTTGTGCTGATACTGACGGATTTGCAGTCAACTGACCGGCCAATCATCTTTGTCGCCCATAGCTTGGGTGGGCTCGTCCTCAAGAGTGTAAGTACATCCGCTCGAGTGCACAAGAATCTTTGTTAACTAGCGCGCCAGGCTCTGATCCACTCTGACGCCGCTCGACAGGGCGCGAACCCCGAACACAAGTCGATTAAACTATCAACATATGGAATCCTGTTCATGGGAACTCCTCACCAAGGCGGAAATGGTGTGCAACTAGGGCGAGTTCTTGCCAACGTAGCTTCTCTTGTCATGGCAGCCGATGACCGGCTTCTGAAACACCTCGAGTGGGACTCAGAATGGTTGCTTCAGCAGCTAGGGCAATACGGACCGATCAGCAATGAATTTGTGACAAAGTTTGCCTACGAGACGTATCCGACTCCAACCGTCTTGGGACGCAGCATCATGGTTCGTGTTTCGTTGGCTTGCCCCGGTCATCCTGAGCACTCGCACTAAATACAAGTAATCAGGTCGTCCCAATGGCGTCGGCGGTTGTTCCAGGACACGCAAACGCGGAACCAATCGGCATCCCTGCAGATCACACTTCAATGGTCCGATATATGTCGAGGCAAGATGAAGGATACGTCATGGTGTCAGAGCTCCTGCAAGTCATGATCAATGATGCCGTGAACAATGTGCAGCGACGATGGGAGGAGGAAACGAGAGTAGAAGATGGTAGGGGCTCTCAATTATGGCACAAATGACATCTTCATTGACAATTCGAGTATTACTAGCACGAGGCAATGCCAACCGTTTCAACCTTCCTCTGAGCCTACCGCTAGAAACTAAAGCGAAGCATTTTGTGGGTAGAGAGGAAGAGCTTGCTTGGATACACCGCGAGCTGACCGAGCCAGACGGTGGTCATACTGTTGTGGTGCATGGCCTAGGTGGCATGGGCAAGACGCAACTCGCCATCGCATACATGAAGCGGCACCGCAATGACTATTCCGCATTGATCTGGCTAAATGCGAGAGATGAAGTATCATTAAGCCAAAGCTTCCGGCTTGCTGCTATGAGAATTTCTCGGGAGCTCCCTAATCTAAGCTACATGCAGATCGTGGCCTCAGACAAAGACGCGGATGCATCGCAGGCGGTCAGGCGGTGGCTGGATGAACCGAAGAATGACCGATGGCTGTTGATTTACGACAACTATGATCATCCCATGGTGGTAAGCGATGCTGACGAGGTGCCAAACGGAGTCGGTGACAATAGAGGCAAAACCGATCATTTGGATCAGCAGACACCACAGAGCTACGACATTCGCCAGTATCTCCCGGATACAGCATCAGATTCTGGCGCCGTTCTTATAACTACGCGCTCGATCAGTGTTAATATTGGGTCGATGAAAACCCTTACAAAGCTCGAAAGTATCGACGATTCCCTTGAGATTCTAGAATCAACTTCAGGTCGGCCGAACCTGAAGGAAGGTAGGCTACACGCCAGCTAGGCCCTGTGAACTCGCTGAACAATAATAGATCTGTCCGCGGCGGAGCTTGCCAAGATGCTTGATGGGCTGCCACTTGCACTTGCATCGGCAGGAGCTTACTTAAAAGGACTTACGACGAGCTGCGCCCAATACATCAAACTATACAAGCAGGAGTGGAGCGACCTACATCAACGCCCTCAAGGTTTACTGTCAGAGGACAAGACTCTGTTTTCCACATGGAATGTCTCTTACGAGTACATCAAAGCGAAGGACGAGAATGCAGCAAAACTTCTGCACCTATGGTCCTACTTTGACAACAACGATCTATGGTATGAGCTACTAAAGGATGGTGAAGAACACAAGCAGCCATGGCATCATGATATCGTTCTGACTAGACTCTCGTTCGATAAAACCATGAGAATCTTGTGCAGCCATGGCCTTGTGGAGGCGCACACCGAGATGGTATCCAAAGAACCGCAAGGATACGGAGTGCATACATGCGTGCATGAGTGGATGACAAATGTGCTGAATAGAAATATGGATCGCGAAATGGTCCGAACTGCATTAGACTGCATTGCGTCTCATGTACCATCCAAGGACAGATCAGAGTTTTGGCTCACGCAAAGACGTCTTATGGCGCATGCAGATCGATACATCGCAGTGAATGGTAATAACACACAACAGAACAACGATTCTGATGCTCTTTCTAAGCTTGGGAATCTCTACGCGGACCAGGGACGACTTAAGAAGGCAGAGGCTATGTATCGATGCGCACTCGAGGGACATGAGAAGGCATGGGGACCGGACCACACATCAACGCTAAGCACGGTCAATAACCTTGGCCTTCTCTACGCAGACCAGGGACGACTTAAGGAGGCAGAGGCTATGTATCGATGCGCACTCGAGGGACATGAGAAGGCATGGGGACCGGACCACACATCAACGCTAAGCACGGTCAATAACCTTGGCCTTCTCTACGCAGACCAGGGACGACTTAAGGAGGCGGAGGCCATGTATCAACGCGCACTCGAGGGAAAGGAGAAGGCATGGGGACCGGACCACACATCAACGCTTAGCACGGTCAATAACCTTGGGAGTCTCTACACGTATCAGAGACGACTTAAGGAGGCGGAGGCCATGTATCAACGCGCACTCGAGGGAAAGGAGAA